>JAIUCT010000016.1:9584656-9600352 GCA_021307375.1 Tetraneura akinire | reverse complement strand
ATTATTATTATTATTATTATTATTATTATTATTATTATTATTATTATGCCTTATATAGTATATACCTAATAGGTTTATTACCTATATAATGTGCCGTCGAAAAAACGGTCATCAATACGATTATTTTAGTTTAACTTGTTTCGAACTCAAGACGTTACTCGAAAAGTATATATTATACGTTACAATGTTACACGCTAAATTATTGTGTACAATAACGCACACAAAAGTACGAAAATATACATTTTCTTTTTGAACGTATAGGTACACTCGTATGCCGCAGAAAGGGGGAAAAATATTATTAATATAATATGTATAGGTACGAAAGATGATTCACGACACAATGCGGGGATAATTTCACATCGGTACATTACCATGTAACACAAAAATTCCGATATCACCCTGTATATACTCAACTACAAATATATACATATATATATATTAAGTATAGGTATTAGGTATAATGATAGATATATACCCATGTGCACAAGCATACCGCGGTCGTGTATAACGAGTGTACACATTTATATTATACATAATAATACAAGTGTAATATAACTAATATAGGTCGTATATAAGAAGGTTTAAATTGAAAATATAAACACGTGAGATTTCAGACTGAGACGGCCTATATATTATTATTATTAAACGCGTCGTCGTACTGAGATAAACCAATAATACGTCGGGGAAGATTTATGGACTTCGATTTCGAGTCGCGTTTAAAAAAAAATAATAATAATAATGATGATGATGAAGACGATGTGCTACGCGAGCATACACCGCCGAAGAGCTCTTAATTGTATCAACAAACCGCGTGCGCGATAGGTGGACATAAAATTATTATTATTATCTTCGGCGGTAAATCATATTATAAACGAGCACGCACAAACACGGGGGACGGATAAATTTATGTAAATATTAATTTGTGTAATAGAATAATATTATATTATAGTAGTATAGATTAGGTAGTATAGGCTTAATACAATAAAAGTAAAGCGATGGAAAAAAAAATCCTTCGACACGCGGTTAAAACACGGGAACGATAAACAATAGTTTACTCCCTATTTATATACCTGTACGGTATATACTTGCCTCTTTCTGGTTTCTCTCTTCTTTTTCGTTTATCGCTCATCCGACTTTGAACAGAAAAAAAAAACTCCACGTACACGCAACGACTGCAATTAAGCTAGTTAAAGACCTCGTTATGTCGATAAATAATGATCAGTTTTTATAGTATTTTTACTCTACGGGGCATATATAGACGTTTTCAATAATCGATAACAAAATATAGGTACCTAATAATATATTGCAACGAAACGAAATTAATTTAACACGAGAGTATAATATATACATAATATAATATTATGTTAAAAATATCGATACGATATTTTAAAGTATAGATACGTAATTATTGTAAATAATAATATCATTTTATACAGGGATAATATTGATAATATTTAAATGATAAGTGTATAATATATTATAATATATCATTAATTAATCGATTTATTATTATAATAATTATTTATTCATTTTAAACGCGCTGTATTAAAAAAATAATAATAATAATAATAATAATAAAGATAAGATAATATTTTAAACGACATGTAATATAAATGTACGCGATATTATTCAAAACCCTGTGTCGGTCCTATTAGCCCGTTCGGACCACCTGAGCTTAAAATTGAGTTACACGACATGATCCTTTAATATTTCATTCACCCCTCAAACAACAACCAAATTTAATGCCGCGTTGTAATCCTTTCGCATATAGCTTTTAGTCCTCCGTAATTAGGCATTAGTGAAATAATTTAAATACGTATTATAACGCGTTTTGCCATAATTTGCCCGGTTTTTTCAATATTTATATTGTTATACGCTCTCCTTTATATAATATACCTACCCTTTATTATATTATTTTAATTGAAAACGACGTGCGGCCTACACAATTTTATATAGACTGCAACATAATACACTGCAGTTTCGCGGAGTCTGTAAAATCCAAATAATCTAAAATCGTATTTACTATCGTATATAAACTTTTATACAAGTTAAATTACCTATTGAACAATTCAATATTAGGTAGGTATACATAGAAAACACGATTACCTCGGTTATGTTATTATAAATCCCCCTTTGGTTTTATAGAATATAATAATATCTACTATATACACACTTATATTATATATATATATATATATATTATAAAACATCTCGATGACGCATATAAGCAACTTTCGCGAGTGTCACCCTCCGATAAAGTTTGTCTGTTGTGCACTGCCCGAATAAAAACTAAGAGACGAATTCGAAAGCGCACATATATATCTCACTATTTATGTATATGATATATCATACGTATAAGTACGAGTATACAACCCATAAAGTTAAAAAAGTAAAAATATTGATTTTCATTTCGTCCAGAGTCCCTGAAATTACGTGCGTTATTAATTAACATAATATTATATATATATATATTTATCACGGAATCACTCTGAACGAGTAAAAATTAATTAATTTTCCGGACATATTATTTATAATATTAAATATATTTACGAAATTCTCGTTTCAACGGATGCGCTGATATTTTTAATTTTTATTCGGCGCTGACGCGTAAACCAGATGTCGGGACCGAATAACAAATCTTCAAATGCGTATTATATCGCCGCTTTATATTAATATATTTGGTGTGTGCCCACACAATGTGTTGGTCGAAAATACGTAGGGGTTATGACGTCCTTTACGTTTGTATATAGGTATAATATTATAATCGATTCAGGTGTCGAAACAATCAGAAAATCAGAATTTCAAACTCGATTAAAAATGATAATTTTATTATGTGAGTTTATATAAATGTCAAATATTGACAAGATAGAATTAACTCGTATTGTATATGACGATTCTTCTTTCGATTCGTTCAAAATTCCAATCTATATATTATAATATGACTATACAATCCACGGGTAATATAGTACGTCTTATTATAAATTCAAAATATAATATTACAAATTATTTTATTTTGTATAATATTCAAGATTTCGAGAGGTATACGCATGTATACAGAAACTAAAGATTAGCGTCAACAACCGTAATAAAACACAGAGAATATATTTCTATTTTATACGATATGTCTATGGTCTTAGCCATGATGGATATTATATAAAGTAATCATAATTATTATAGTGTGTGACGCCAAAGAAAATAAATAAATTTTAAGTAATATGTCACAATGCGCGTATCTACGACATCAGCTGTCAACTGTCTCTGTAAAATGTAAATATTACTGCACGTAGGAATTTTATCTCTTGTTGTTCGTTATGCGTTTGTTTACATTTATTTTTTACGCGTGTTCGTCCGTAATTAAATGATTTTTCGATTTTTTTTTTCTTCGTGTAATAATTCCGCTTGTTTAATATACGACACGTACCGATTTTCAACTATATACGAAGACCACCCCGAAGGAACCCGTTTAGTATTTTTACATAATAATTATTATTATTTTGACGTGCTTCCGTATAAGTAATTATATCTAATAAATAAGTTTTTTCCGTCGTCTTCGCGCATAATATTTTATAAATTTATACGTAGGTAGGTACCTAGAATTAACTCACTATTTTGACTTTATCGGATGGCTATATAGCCTCTCATGACTTGCGAACGTATTCGAAAAAAATTAAAAATATATAATATAATATATAGTGTGACAATAGCTGCTATAAGTGACTATAATCATATTATGAAATTGTCGTCTACCCTCTCATATACTGATGATCACATCACGAGCAATATTTTTTGTCACATCTATCATTTTGTTTGATATGGATACTAAACCGCGCGATGACCGTATACGGTGTACAGTACACCAATAAATAATAAATATATTATTATTATTATTATTATGTGACGCGTGACGACATTTGTTATAATCGTGTTCATTCTCGTTGTACTCGTATTATACCTACGAGTATAATAATAATATATAATATTATTTTATTGTATTAGGTACCTACTAAATAATTGCCAAAGAGTTCGGACAATTCGCGATAACACGCTGTAGCGGTTGTACAGCGGTTGTACAAGAATAATAAATTACGACCGCGATAATAATGTTGTCGGCGTTTGACGCGCGATATCGGAAACGATTAAACTTCGGGCGTGCGACAAAACGAACGTATTTTCATAATAATATATTGATATTATTATTATTATTATTATTATTATTATTATTACAATAATACGCAAAAGTGACGCGTTTCCATAGAATAATAATAATAATATATTAATATTAATATTATTATCGTTCGCGTGCAATGTTTATAATATTATCATACGTCTATAACATCACGTGCGCACGATGGACGCGAAATCCTCGATACGTGTTCTGCGTTAATTTCCGTGTATAATAATTTCGCCGGAAAACATTCTTCTGACGTCTTTTTTTCTTTTTTTTTTTTTTTTGTACCGTTCGTGGAATGCTTTTCGTGCGCCCGTGGCCCGTCTATACCACGACCACTATACTATTATTTGTTCAGCTGCACAATCATCGTCGAGTACTTCTCTCGGAAAACGGGATAAATATATTTATATTATACCGTTTTGGTCCGTACTTATATTTTATTTTTATTGTATAATAATATATGTATTGTATATATTTTCGTCGCCACACATCGTGTTTTATTGTATACGAGAAAGGGGATGGGAAAAAAGAAGAGACAGAAATTCAATAAATACACTTTTCGAGGAGGAAGGAGTCCATTGTTAAATACTGTCCCGAGGAAATTTTGTGGGGACGGCGGCGGGCCAAGGGAGAACCGCGCGATAATTGAATTAGACGTGTGCGAGTGCGTGTTTCGTATTGATGTTGTATAGTGCGCGCGACACGATATGAGTCGAGAGGACGAGAGGAGATAGTGAAAAATAAAACATAAAATATATACGATATACCGTAAAATAAGTAATGTTTCTTCATAACTACACGTTGTTATTTTTATTAAATAACTACTCGTATTAAAATTATTTATCGAAGGGTAGATCGTAGGTAATACGAGTATTATATCGTGGAAAAAAAATCGTTCGGGCGCGCTGTTGGAATCTTCGTGGACGATAATAATTTTATAAAAATATAAACTACCTACTCGTACATAATATTATATTACACACACGCGCGCGCGCGTTTATTTTTTATCTGAGAGAATAGAAAAAAAAAACATTGCATCATATTATTATAATCGTAATGTGGGTATGAATAATATATTATTATTATTATTGTATTTCTAATTTCGAAACGCGTATTATGTACAATATAATATACAAAACATACGGCGACGACGACGACGACTAGACACTCGTTTAGACGCGGGAGTTTGGGTCACAAGCGATTTTTCATTTTTAACGATGTGTGCCCATGCGGGATACCGGCCGAATATATTTACATGTACCATGGTAGTCGTCGTCGTATATAAGGTCCACGTCATATTGTACACGCACACACACACGCGCGCGCGACAACAAAAGCAACATGCACCCGCCAGGAGCAGACGTTAACACACGCACGCGCCGGTTCCATCCACTTGTATATGAGTTGTATACCTTATATAATATTATTATGTGTGTTGTGTTACTGACTTACTGGCTGAGTTTTAAAAATTGTCATAGAGAACGGTTTTCGGAAAAAAAAAAATTAATTATTCATTAAATAAAATAAATTCAGAATAAAATATTATATTATTACTGCGACAGTGCGACTGTATATTCTAAATTATTTTTCCCCAGACATTTCGTTTTTAAAATGTTACGGCGACTTTTACTTGCACAGTTGTATACACCTATTGAAATACCCGTGAACGTTTTTTCAATGTTAAAAAATACATAAAATGATTTATAACTGAAAGTCGAAGAAATAATATTGTTATTGATTTGATTTGTTTTATGACCACTTGAATAATTTTGTATGCAATCAACGTCATTAAAATATTAAGTATGAAATATTCATGTTAATCTTACGTGAAAAAATATTGTTCTTCATTAGAATAAAACATTTTTTTTTTTATTCATTTTTAAAAAACTAATTTACGAATAAATGAAATACTAAAAATAGTAGTTATGAAATATTTATTATTCTTAAATATAAACATAAAGCAGGTACAGAAATCAAGGGTCTTCAAACTTTTTATGCAGATGGTGAGGGTCATTAACTAATTTACAAGAATTTCTGTGTTTAGAATAATAATTAATAACATATTATATTTTACAAAGAAAATCAGTAAAAACTAGAAAAAGGTCATTAACAGACCATCGTGCTATTTAAAATATGTCTCCATACTCCATGTCATGATACTTTTATTGGAAATTGGTAGTTATTCACAATTATTAACGTACCTAGTATAATATAATATTCTGTAAATTAAAAAAAGTTTCATTTCTATATTTTCTGGGAAATATTCAAGACTTCAACTAGCAATGAAAGTGAATTGATATTATATTAAATTTCTTGATTCGGGTTTATATTTAAAAATTTAAAATAAAATTTGTGTTATAACTTCTTATAACATAACTTGTAAAACAAAAATTGTATTAGCTGTTGAATAAACGTTACATATTTTAACAAAGACAATATTATTACAAAGTTTGTGGTATTATTATTTAAATTAAAATTTTGGACTAAGTGTTAAGTATTAGGTACATTTTTTTCTCGTTTTTAATTAAATTTTTTTAGGGATAGAGCTTTCTTATTTTTTGTAAATGTATTGTTGCATTTTCGTTTAGGGAATATGTATCACGTACATGGTGTATGAACGACGGTGGATTTTCAGATCACACTTTAAAAATTGAAATATTATTTTTTTCTAGACTCGGAAATAGAAACAATAACGGCAAAAAAATATAACAACATTTGTGGAAATCTCGGTTATACGACCTTTTATAATTAGATTTACGCGGAAAACGTTCCGTGCTCTTCCATCGTTTTCTTCAATAGTCTCGATGATTGCGAGTAATTTCGTGTCCTATTGTGGTGCGAAGTGCAAACCGGACGGACGGTGAAATTGAATTTTCGTGTCCACGAATAGTCGCGTCCTTATATTCTACCACCAGTACCAAATCTATTATATACCTATATATTATTCTGTATATTTATATAGAATAATAAAATATAAAATAACTTTCAGTCATGATAAAAAAAAAAAATAAAATAAAAAAATAATCATAAATAATAAATTTAAAAAATGTAATATCGATTTCACCGTGCGTTAAAATCCTTTGTACTTAATGAGAATTGTATTGACGTAGAAACATATAGATGCAGATTTAAATAATATTAGAGGTAGGTTGAAATTTAATATAGACAATATCTAAAATCTAAAAAAAATCTGTTGTAATTTAAATATTAACAATATTATACCATGGTATAAAAATATTCTTAGTGTTATGGTTGATACTTTGATTTTGATAGTGATAAAGATCGTTGTTATATGATATTAAACAAAATAAAACGTGTAGGTAATTGATTCAATGCAAAAAAATTATAATTATACTTACATATTGTAATTTAAATAATATATTGTGTTATTAATAGCTATAAAATGTGTAATAAAAAAAAAAAAAGTTTTTTCGTGATTAGATAACACATTATTTCAGCTTTTATTTTGAGAGTTTTACCACAAATTATATTATAATTTATTACAATATAATCTGTGTTTCTAATTTCACGGTCAATAGTATACTAACTTTAAATAATGACGACATAACGTACAATACCTATGCATTATCTTAACCATGTTCTTAAGTTCATTAATCATAATATATAATGGAAAAAAATATAAGATTATTACATTTCCGATAGACATAATAATATATACTGCATAAATTATTAGAATGGAGTACCTATAACCAAATATTTTTTACTTGTTTATTAGTTAGCGTCCAATATTACACAATACCAGGTTAAGTGATAATAGTGAGTAAATACAATTCCATTTAATACTGACATAAATATATTAACACGCATTTTGTTATTAAATAAAAAACTTAGAGAGAGAGAGAGAGAGAGAGAGAGTTGAGGAAGGCATAACATCGTTCCTTATATTATATATTATACCGCTACTGTGGTAAGTGGTTACGCGCGTGGTTATATGTTATAATATACCTATATAGTAGCAGTTGTTGATGAATTATGGGTCAACACTTCGAATGGAACAACCACGTGCGGTAACGCTTGTCCTTAAACGGGCTGAAATCTAGTACCTATATATAATAATATTATATGTATACAGGTATATAATGTATATTACATTAAGGCAGAGCTATATAAAACGGTCATGTTACGCGGAATTGATTTGAATTTATAATATTGTATTATATTATTATGTACATACTTGTATATGTATTGTATATACCTATATAGAAACGCGAACAAAAAATAAAAATAAAAATAAAAAATAAATAACGATAAATACCTGTAACACTGCAACCTTGTTCAGCATTCAGGGAGGAAGCTGGTTTCTTTTTGCGCTGACCGGATTAGGTACAAGTGTGTAGGTATAATATAATATATTATATATACAGGGTGATCGGTAATATTTCGCACGATGTTACCATACAATGGTGGGAATTATATACGAATATACCGTATACCAATGTTACCATTATAATTGCATAATTATAATTATAAAGTCATTCTGTATATATTATAACGTACCTTTATAATAATATTATATACAGAACGTATATGATCTTTGCGCGTATACGTGATTAATTTTTTAATTAATTCTTCGTCTGCGACGATGACGTTACATTCGCGAAAATAATATTAATTCTATACATTCTGCAGTCGTATAACACGACTCGTATAAAATAGGAATACTGCAGGTATATAGGACAGTAAACTTATAAACAATTCTATCTATATAATATACATATATAATATTTATAGCCGCAGCCAACATGAATATGTTACGAGGTACGAGAACAATAAATTATTGTTAGATTACAAAATATAACGCGAGTATAAAACCTAATATAAAAGACGAGTCGTATATTAAAAATAATATTTATAATTTTACGTACCTAGTTATAATGTTTATATATACTCGTGTTAAAAAAATATATACCACTCGATCAGATTTGAAAAAATATAATACGCATTAAAAGTTCAGTAATGAGTCTTATATTATATAAATATAATATATGAATCGCTAACTGCAGAAAGGGGACAAGTCCATTTTTATTAATTTTGATTTTATTATCATTTTTCATTAAGCACGCGTAAATACATCGTTTACTGCAGAAAACGACTGTCAAATCCGATTATCAAAACAATAAATATGCTGTTTGGAAATTCTTGTTTACTATAGAAAGGGTACATGTCCATATTTGGTTTTTGGTCATTCCTGAAAAATTAGGATAAGTGGACTTGTCCCCTTTCTGCAGTTAGCGATTCATATAGTGTATTGAGAAGTTATATATTATAAAATATAGTCATATTGTTATGTTTTTTGATATTCGAAAAATATCTGTTTTTCTCCATGACTATATAATAATTAAAATTAAAAGAATTATCTTTCTCGTGGCTATAATATTAATTAATCATTGTCCGACATTGTATATTACAAATAATAATAAATATACAGGTAATGTCTTAATATAAATATTTGATTATTATATCTAGGTATAAAGATGACGCACAATATTACAAGAACACAAGTTCTGATAGAAATCTCGTATACAGGAATAAAAAATTAAATAAATATGTGATATTAAATTAGTTTTTGATCTAAATAGTTTTTATTCGAAAAGTTTGAATATATCGTTATTATTATTATTATTCAATCATTCCATATTATCGACATAATATTATCTATATACTGCAATGCAGAACGCGGGAGTTGTAAAACTGCCTATATCGGACGCCTATAAATTATAATATGATATAGATAATATAAATTGACGATAAAGGTTTATAAAATATTTATGTGATTTATCACTCTGCTCGTTATATATTCCTAAAAACAGTATGAAGTAACGTATGGTCGACGAACATTTTTTTTTTTTTTGTAAGGGTGAAACTCGTTCATAAACCGTCAGTGGGTGGATGGTAAGCATTTTCCCGTATCCTAAATTACCGTTAAACTCACCACTAATTTTAAATGGGAAAATATCATTTTTTTTTTTTTTTTTATCATTATTTTATAATGTAATTCAAATAACTAACAAATAAATGAGAAAATTATGCATTTTTTGAACCATCTGCATTAGGGTACATCATATATTTACTATAATATGTATAGATATATTAAGATATAATATTATTATAAATCTTGTGTGTGTGTGTGTGTGTATACTGTTTATTATTTAAAATCAATCATAATTTTCCTCCAATAAATAACAATAAAAACATATAATAACTGTACTTATAAATGCTTATTTAAGTACTAGAATATGGTGAAAATTAATAGGTACACATAAGTATTCATTATAATATGGCATACGTGCAAAATTGAAATTTTCATTACTTTTATAGAATGAATGTATAGATTAAAATTTCAAAATATTATACTAAAATACTAAAATAATTATTCGAGCTCAAAATAGGTTTGAAAATTTAATGGATACAAGAAAATAAAGTATTTCATATACTTTCATATAGATGGATTCTATTATGTAAATTAGGAAACTTTATTACGAACTATACATAATTATAATGTATTATAGAAATAAATAGGTAGGTATATTATAATATTATATCAGTATTAAATATATTTTATAATTATTTTAATCGTGTAATAAATTTCTATGAATAAAAAAATATAATATGTAGCAGTTGTATTTATAGTTATTTTAAAAATCATAACTTTATAACATATAACGAGTAATAAACGGTATTACTTATATAAAAATGTTTTCAATTTCATTAAAAAATGTTTTAAAAACTGGCTAGAAATAAAAATAGTACAATTAACTCTTCATTTATAATAAGATGACTTATGATACAATTAATATATATTATATATATATAGTCATACCTATATGTAAAACAAAAAATAAACTTATAATAATACTTGTAGGTTTTTTCTTATTATTTTTCCTTAGAAATAAATAAAATATATACTATTATTGTTTATAATCAAAAATTAATTATATTGTGAATAAACTTTAAATTTTTTTAAAATAAATAATAGGTACATTTCTTTTCTGTTTTTCAATGAAATATTTTATATTATATGTTTATTTTTATTTTTGCTTTTATTATGGATATTCGTGTCATTATCAACATTGTAAACCGGATACATAAGAATATAATTAATGGTATTGGTTCCGGCTGTGAATAAAACTAATAGAGGGTAACGGTTCCGTAGTTTTGGTATTCTGCAGATCACCCTAAACCAAACAATTCTTTTTAAACACCCGTACTCCGTATGTCTGTACCGCGTATACACACAAGGTACATTAAAATAATTTTTCCATTAATCTTTTTTTATTCATTAAAACCTCGATATATACACGTACAAACGGCAAACGTTATAATCCAATTCAATTAAGCTTTTTTCCATACCAAAACCATCAACTTTCATATTTTTTAATAATAATTATACATTTTATTACATTTATCTTTTATATTATTTTTTTTGGAAACCTCAATGTCCGGCCTCTAGTGGTTTGATCACCATATAATATTGTATACACGTAAAAGATCCCCGAGGGAAATCAAAGTCCCAATACAGATAAAATAAAAAACGAAATTGAAAGTTAACGATTAGTTGGGAAAAAAAAAGAAAATAAATTAATATGTTATTGAAGATAATAACGTTTTACGATATTAGTACCCTGGAGCGACGACAAATATAAATAATAATATAATAAAAAAAAAAATTGTCATCCCTTCACGCGTCAGTTTTTTATTTCCTCGCTCGATTTACAAGCCGTTTATTGAGTTTCTCGTTTCCATTTCCTCGGATGTTTCCGGTCTGTTGGTTTCCATTAACGACCCATCCTGCAGTACTCTTCATCCGTTCGATATATTAAATAACTATATATATATATATATATATATTCAAGAATGTGAAAAGACTTCCGACACACACACTATGTGACTAATGAGTTTGACGTTGAATATAATTATATACACCTATGGATTATATAAACAGAAAATCTAATAGTCTAATACCTACGAGTACATTTAAAATTCAAATTTTAATATAATAAATTAAATAATATAATTTTTATTTTAGTATATAAGTATACAAATTCTTGTTTGTCTATATTACTTTTAAAATGTATATAATGTATAATTAATTCAAATTTATTCTAATCATTTATTGTATTTATTAATAATTAGTGTGATGGGGTTTAAACTTAGATATATACACAAAATAATGATTTACAATAATTATAGAATATAACTGAAACTGATTAAAAAAACATTAAGTGGACTTTTGATTCTATATACAATGACAGAAAAATCAATATTGGAAATAATGGGTATGCTCGTATATTCGTGTAAATATACTCGTAAATATAATATTATTATAAACGTTGAAAAATCATATTTTGTTTTTAAAAATATGAATACGTTATATGGTAAAAACGACTTTGATTGTGTTCCCCGTTGAATCATCCAATGTTATATTAAGTTAAATATTTATTGTCTTGCGTGTATATATGATATCCTCATATAAATATAAAGTCACCGTGAATTAATATTATTATAATAGAGCCCGGCTTTTACATATCCCGTCGCGTCTCATCAGATTAACATCTATACGTAGAGCATTATTATTATTATTATTATTATTATTATTATTATTATTATTATTATTGTTATAACTAATGGATTTACGTCGCCGCCGTCGGTCATTGTACTTAAAATATAATTTAATATACAACATAACATATACTGTACTATATAGATATAAATTCATATTATTATTAATAATATAATAATGTGTATTATAATATATAATAATATATAGGTATCTACGACCGTGATTGATAGACGATCGGGTCGACCATCATCAACGCATGCGCATCGCGAGATACGTGCGTAAAGGGTTATAGTCGTCTTATTATTATAAATTCGAGGACGGGGCAGAAAGACGAAGTTTGCACACTTCACGGGCATAAAAGAGCGTCTTTTCGCATGTTGAGAAAGTCAGACGAGTATTAATTTAATATAGCTGAATCGTCTGTGGCGCTATACGATACGGCGACGCAAGACGCAGGGACGAACGCCCCCGCGTTATTTGACGATGATTGATTAAAAGTCGCTGCACAGCGTTCCCCTCCGAAGTGAAACGACGTGCAGAGATGACGATGGACCCTTATAAGTCTTTTGACTTACGCGCGCGTTACAAAATCGTTACGAAAATAATATATAATAAAATTGTGAAATTTCATACGATTATCTATATTTAAAATGGTTTGATCACGAAATATCGGTTATCATCGATAATATCGTATATATAAACTGCACAATATTATGTAAACTCGCAGTTCGATTGTAATAATTAAATTTATGATATTTATAATATTACATAAGGTTTTATTATTATATGAAATACGTATAAATTAATTTTTGCGAATAAAAATGGAAAACGTACCTACAACCTACACTTTATTATTGTGTTCGCAAAAAAAAAAAAAGAAAAAAGCGACAATAATAATTCGCATATTATTAACGTGTTATAATAAAATATCGGGAAAAAATAATTATATTATCGAAATATTTACATTGTTCGTCCCGCGTATAAAACACGATACATATAAATTCGACGACTGTTTTATGCTAAATATTCGAATTGGCGATATTATTAGCATACGGAATATATTATGCAGAAAAAAAAAGAAACAATTTTTGAGAGTATTGTATTTTCCAGTCGCATTTTATTCATATTTAATCGTAATTCTTTCGTATATGATAATATATGGCCTCCCATTTCCAATGTACATACGTATAAATATCGCGTTTTCGTTGCGTTCATTCATGAAATTTGTATATGATCGTTTCTGTTTATATGTATATTATATTATAAATTACACGAAGAAGTCGAGCTCGGAGGCCCCCCAGATACCACATAACGTACATTACATTTTGTTTATTCGCTGCGTAACAAACGCGCGTGTCCAGATTATACACGCGAGTTGTATTTACATTATATACTTTTAATATGTATATAATATACTCCGTATACAATATAATATATTGTACCGTGCGTACAAGAAAGAATAACTATACGTAATATAAAAGAGAAATTTTTGAATTTTTTCAAATTTTTATTTCTTAAATTTTGTATAAATTTTAGATATAATATTATTATTATGTCGCAGTATACGAGCGCCTACGAGACTTCGAGATTTAATATTTTTACGTGATAAAATCGAAATAATATGTAACAAAAATACACTGATATACTTATATATATATATGACCTTTTTCAATTATTCTATAGGTATATCCATTATTTTCATAACACGACTTTTTGATCACTTCGAGTCCCTGCATGTAAGTATATCGAGTGTAGGTGTGTTTATTTTTACCTCGATGTATATAATATTCTTGAATATTGTTGTAATATAAATAAACGATCGAAATATTCTGTTCTTAGATATTGTAAAATGTTATGTACGTACAAGGCTGAATCGCAAAAATTATTATTATTATGTGAATTTACGAACAATGCTCGGTGGACATTGTTTATGAGTATATAATAATAGTTTGACATCCGCCACCATTTTCTTATACATAATACATAGGTAATCTATCCTCAGATGGGATTATAATATACCTTTCAGTATACAGTGATATCTGAAAACCTAAGTTTGTTTTGATTAAAATATAGCGCATTTGTTTATGACTCACCTACTGCGTTTGTACGTCGCGTGTCAAGCTAAGAGTATATGATATAGTTCACTATATTGTCTATGAAAAAAGTTACGAAAAAGCAGAGTAACTTATTACTTTTTAATTCTACACAGTTATTATATTCTATTGCTCGTATGATTTTTAACTTATAGAAAGTATAACATATCAATATTATAATACATTACAATTACATTTAAATTGTTCCTGCGGTCACCTGTATTCATAAAATCCGAGATATATAAATTTCGCTAATATTTTGTATAATCTAACAATATAAGCAATTTCAGCTTTTAACTATAATAATGTTTATTGACTTAAACATAATCCTTATAGTTGGTATTAAAGAAGCTTTGGACCATCGCACGCGGTAATATAATTTATAATAATAATATTATAAAACACAGCGCAGCACGCTTCGAACTTTGAATTTTATCGCATAAACGCATAAACGCATAATAAAGTTATATATTATATAAATAACAGATTATAATAACATATTCGTATACCTATGCCTAATCTATATTTATATAATAATTATACGTATCGAATGAATAAATACGTGTACCTTGTTATATATATATTATAATATACGATATGCGTTTCGAAAAACTCTCGATGACGCCGTATGAATTATGGATTTCGATGCAGTTATATATTATAATATTTAAAATAATACATTATCGTATAATATTATTATAATATACCTCGATATAATATTATGTATATCAACTATTTCGCCCGAGTCGTCCCGATGTCCAAGATCGTATACACCATTGTGTGGGAAGACAATGGGCATAATACATTATTATTATTATTATTATTATTATTATTATTATTATTATTATTAT
>JAIUCT010000016.1:9514885-9570910 GCA_021307375.1 Tetraneura akinire | reverse complement strand
AATAATAATAATAATAATAATAATAATAATAATAATAATAATAATAAAAACTACCAAAAAACGAGCGGTACAATACGCATTAGAATAATATTGCGTATATATTACGCATAAAATAATATAGTTTACAGTATTTAAACGTAAACCGCATGTCCGCACGGATGTATTTTATATATTTAAACCGGAAAACGGAATTCGAATTTTAACGACAATATAATATATTAATAATAGTTTGCACAATATTATTATTTACACATTCGGGATTTGAACGCGCGCCCATTTCAATAATATTATTTTTTAAGTGAGTCATTCAATTTGAAATCATCGAACGAGGACAAAATATTATAACAGCTGTTCTATACATATGTTACATATTATAATTATTATCGGGAAACGTATGATATTTTTGTGAAAACTGAAATATGGCTGATATCATATTTTCCATCTCGACTATTGTATCTAAATGAAATTTTTATAAATCTCAATTAGCATTATTAATTATGAGACGTAATCGCCAAATACGATATGACAATAAACGCGTCTGAAAAGGAAAATGCGATGTTACAATTATTAATCATACTATGTTTAAATATTATATGCGTGCCCTAAAACAGTTTAGGAAAAAATATAAAACTTTTAATAAGTTAAAGTGATTACAAGTAATATTATAATAAGTCGTGACAGTATTCGACACGACGCGAATTTCACCCTTAATCAATGTAATAATGAAACGAGAGCACTTTACTATAAAAGCTTCTATTTACGGATCAAAAAACGTTTTTATTCCAAAATGAATGTTAATTTCATTAAAAAACAATATTATATTATGACAGTTTACACGAAAAAGGTTCATCAAAGGATCATATAATATTATTATTTTTGTCCAATGAAATTCAATTTTTTTTATGATTTAATATTAATATTTAACGACTGTACGATTTCCGTATAAAATATCCCAGTATCTGTATGACAGAAAATTAAGGCCGAATATTGCGATAATATTATCGTTTTATAAAGACACCATAACGACGTTTGTACTCTTGTATACAATAGGCGAGGTACAACTCGGATTTAAATATTTTGACACTGTCAATAAATCATTCGTGCTGGCTGCTTTTTTTTAAACTATTAATATAATTCTATTATGTACGACGTTTATAACAAATTATTATTACACTCGTTGTATTATATAGATTTGTTGAGTCCTAAGTACATCGCGCGTACCTGTATGCTTATACCGCTGTACATGATAATATTATTATTACGTCGTACATGAACGAGGTTATACCGCACGATTTGTCGGGACAAATAATAATATTGTAATAAATTATTATATTTTTATGCGAATATTATCGTATCTTTTATAGTATTATAATGTAATAAAATATATAACGACCGTATAGACGACGAAAGATGAGCGTACCACGCGCTTCTTAGTATATTATGTTTATGATTATGGGTACATATTTTTAAATTAAATAATGTCATATGTATCTAAATAATAAATTTATATATTATATCGATTTACTTTTTTATGCAACGAGTCCGAGAAACGTGCACGCTGTTTCGAGTTTATGATTTTAACACGTGCACAAATGCTAGTAATTGTATTATTGTAGTATTTGCATGTAATTATTTTCACTTAAACATACATAACATTAATACATTATTATTTTGTCCATAAACGTATCGCCCAAGTTTTGTTTGGGTTTTCTCTTCGTCAGCTGTAATAATAATAATAATAATTATAATAATAATAATTATAATAATATTAAAAATTATATTTACTATATATAATATAATAATTCATTCGTTTTACGATTGACTGAAACGAGCACTTGTATTCAAATTTTATTCGTCCGTGACTTATTCGCCATGTTTATAATACGTCACCCCTCGGTCGAGAAAACGAGCAGAAATAATACTATATAATAATATAACATATACACGTCTCAATAACAACTAATGTTTTACCGAGGGACTGTATATACGTATAAATATGTACACTCAGCACTTACATATACAAGTATAAGTTTACTGGTTTGGAAGTTGGGACTCGACCTCGTGTGCGTGTGTGTAAGACAACGTTTCATTTTAAGTTTACGTAGCTCGTAAAAAATAAATAAAATAAAAGTGAAAAAATGACGAGAATCAGACGTTTGAACGAGTCGTATTATTATTATTATTGTTATTGTTATTATTATTATACAGTGGTTGTGGTATGGAAAAAACAACAAAATCACTATATAGTGCAGCGAGGAACGAATAAATCGATACGAGTGTGTATAAAGGTACGCATGGTGATAACAAATTGATAATACATTTACGTCACTATTACTTATTTATACGAGAAACTATATGGCGAGCGTTGGTCGCTTTTCTACCATCCTGTATATTTATTGTACGGTGTAGGTTAACGTATAAAGCGTAAGTAAAATACACGAAGACCTGCAGACTCGTGACACTGTGCTGTTGGTTGCAGTTGTATAATTAAAAAACTAATTGTTTAAAAAAAAAACAAATATTAAATCACTCCGATATGAAAACTGTATGTATATAATATTATATTTACTTAAACTTCCAACGATGGGTTTTATTAATATTTAATATACAAGTTTTCGTTTTCACCTCTCAGTATAATAGTGTATATAGACATTAGACGCGTATAATTATAATCTTATAATATTGTAGTCGTGGTCCATCTTTAAAACGTAATTTTTATATATAAAAAACGACTATTTCAATCCAAAAATAATAAAAACGATTACAATTTGATTTCGAATTCAAGTAGACCAAAAAATATATTTTTAAATAATAAATGCAGACACATTATATACACTCGTTTACCTTTAAAATTATTGCATACTTCTTGAGACCGTAATAATATTATTATATGTTGAATTAATTATTTATTTACGTCATTATAAAAAGTAGAAAATAAACATGCGGTCAGAAGAAGATAGTTAATTTTATGCGAATCCGATTGTATCTGTAAGTCTGCAACGATGGCAATTTATACGGCAATATTGCGCGTATACCTTGTGTGGACGCAAAGACTCGTTTTGTTTCCAAATCAGCTATTATACGTATTTATATCGTACCTAAGGCGTACCGTAAATTATAATTACAGGAGTATTTGTTTTATTATTAAAAATCGTTAAAGACGTATATACTCTTATACCTACGGCCGAGGACATCACACTGTATTTATTTTACTCTGAATCGATTACGATTTCATTTACTTCATTAATATTTATATAAAATCGTCTACCTACGTAAAAAAAAAAAACTGTTTAAATACGTTTCGAATACATAGCATGTTCGGAGGACTATAAATGACGTATTTTTTATAATCTTAAAAATTATAAATATAGGTACAATTTGAAATCAAAATTATTTTAAATTTTCTTTCTATTATATTAAGAGTTTTGTGATATAATTTTAACGAACGTCAATATTATAAAATAATAAACGGAAAAATATAATATTTTGGTTATACTGAGTGATTTTATAGTATATTTAAGCTGATTCATAAGTGGAAGAAAGGAGAGGGAAATAATTCAAACGTCCCGATAAAACGCGAGTGATTTTAATTGATGAATAAGTATAATTTATTAGTAAGTATAATTATTTATATACCTATCTAAAGAAACTATTATATATATAAATTTTGTGCAATCGAATTTACCGATACGAACAAAAGTTAGTTGCGTTAATATGCATCACATAACAGGGAATCTGTAAAATCACGTTGTAAACATGGTTCAGTGGACCGAAAATGATGCATCGGTTTTATCATTATTTACTCATATATAACTGTAATATAATAATAACTAGGGCCATGAATCCATGATGTTCTAAAAAATATAAAAAAATGCTTGAAATTTTTTCCCAAAAATGTCCTAATAAATGCATTTTAATCTCAATAATCTATTTTGAAAATGACAAAAATGTATGTGATTATTAATAATAAATAATAATGTTTAGTATGGACGATATATTGATGTTGAGAAGAATAATATTATATCATTACCTTTACTATCTCTGAATAAAATTGATTTTTCTTTTTTTGTCAGTTTATTGGCTTTTGACGATAACAATAATAATTATTTTACATTACATGTACCATTTTCAAAAGGGCGAATTACAATATTATTATTCGAAATAAACAAGACGGAAAAACATCGATTGAATTTTTAATTAAAACGCATAACGTCAAGTCATTTCAATGAAGATATTATATGGTTATACACAAGTATTATGCTATAAATAAATATTATTACATTGAATACCACTTAAACTTACAAGAATATATCTGAATACGACAGTGGAATAAACTTGCAAGAGAAATAATAGGCAATTTATTTATTATTGTGACTGAATTTCTAAAGAAATTAATACTTTATATTGAATGCAAACCAATTATCGTTGTACACTTATAATAATAATGTAAGAAATCTTTTTTTTTTTTTTTTTAATGTAATATAAACGAATAAACGTTTACTTTTGGTTAATGTTTTTCCTGAAATTACATTGAAGCCATTTCAATACCCTTATAATAATAGCAGTTCCTTATAGTCCCTATACATAAACATTTTTAAACTAATTGCAATGTCAATGATTAAAAACTCCATGTCAAAAAGAACCGATTTTTTTCTTCTATTTATCGAAATGCAGTAATCGTTAGGGCGATGCAAGATCGCTGTGTTATCCAGACCGGAAAAAAAAACATCAAAGAAATAATCGTAAGACTGAACGAAATAACTGTGGTGGAAAACTAGAGAAAATATAGAGGAAATATATAATATGCCCGCCCACCTCGTGGGATGTTATAAATAAAACAGTATGTTCCGATAACTTATTTATGGGTAGATATTATTGGTGTTGCCAAAGACTTAAAAGCAACGTGGTATAAAATATAAAACTTTAACCAAACTTTATCTACCATCACACACCAACCATCATTCCACATTACCGCTGCAAGGAAACACCATCCAATAATAATATTCGTTTTTACACCAATTTATATAGCATGCAACCAAGGTTTAATAAAACTTCATATTATATATACCTATAAAGATTTTATTGATCCGAAGGCGTGTGCTAAAGGATGACTGTCACTTTTAGCCCTCTAGTCTGGCTGATCCTTACGCCTTTCACCGTCTCTGCAATGTACGCTTCTATCGACGAATAGTATATACACGCATACAACCTGACTTATTTGCATAAAATAACGTATATATAATCTAAGTTATGGTTAATGTTTTATTTTTCGCCTATTTTCACATTTCCCTCAATGTAAGTACTACTCTTACACATTTTTTTTTCAATGCATTTATTTTTAAATAAAATAAATATTAAGATTATATAACAAAAAAAATAAATAAATAAAAACTTACATCATGATCACAAAAACTGACAAATACAGAAATGTCAGTAAACTTTTATCTTTTAGTTTTTTAGTTTGCAAAACTTTTTCCATTTAAATATTTTAATTTAAATATTATTTTTACATATAAAAATAAACTTGTATAAGAACAAAATAATGTTACTATCGATCGATTATAAACATAAAACATTTAATAATATTTACTACAATATTTTTTATAAAACATTAAAAAGCGATGTATTTAATTTTATTCAAGCGAACAATATTAATAGAATTAACAACTGAATTCGAATTATTATAAGTTTCAAATTATTGAATTTATATCAAATTACTGTAACTGTGAATCTTTACAAATACTTCATATAATTTTGAAGTAAAAAACAGACATAAAAAAGAGAGGAATCACAAACATAAAAAATAACAATTATTATTTTGGTGCATATTTATATCTATACAGATTGTTGAATAAAACCATAAACAAAGATTTGATCGTGTAAAATGTTATTCATTCTCCCTTTCCGCTCAAGTTTGGTTGGTAATTACGTTTTGAAGTGCTACTGGAAAATTATATTCGAAATCCACTGATGGTTGAACGTTCATCGGATATTTCGAAAGCTCACACTTCAGGCTGAAAATCGTGCGGAGAGGGTGAGATACGATGTACTCGTATATAGAAGCATGCAAATTAATTACATAACGATTATCTCTTTCCCTTCCCAGCAGAATATATATCCAACATCAAAATCATTGTTTAGCCAACGTGAAGTCCTTAATTTAATTTTATGTTGAATATAAGGTCAATTGTATTTTTAATTTTTTTCCCGGTGATATTCGAATTAAAATTCGTAACCATGGTCGTAGTCGTACTCGTATACGATGGTGAAAAGGTGAATCAGCGGTGGAGAGGCAGGGGCAGAGCACAAGAACACGTCATGCACAGGAATGGGGTATATTGTCGGCGGAAGGACGAGGTGTTTGGTGGCAGGAGGGTGTGCAACCGAGTGACGAGTGTTTGACAGCTGAAACGCGAGCGCGAGGGTCGATTCTATTTCTAAAAATTATTGCTTTTCCCCATTTATTTTTTTTCCCCTTCAGTTATAAGGCCACACGAAAATAACACTCGGAAATATGTCACGTTCGGGTGTTTGGTGCCTTACGAGGGGTTGAATATAATATATATATAAATAATTGTAACACGTTACATCTCTCCGCGTCCACCAATGTCTCTACGTCAGTCGAGTTATCAGACCGATTTATCGGTCCAACGACATTTCTGTTTAAACGTGTCCTGCGAAAAAATCCAAAATGTGTTTTGGCCTTTTTCTTCGCTTGATCTGACAGCCGTAATGGCCGCGTTGAACAATCTACGATTGCACCCGCACGCAGTATAAAGTCGATAACTTAAACGTTGTAAACAAAATATAGGTAGGTTGTATAGGTACATAACATTTTATAATATTTCATTTTTACTACAATTCATACGGAAGGTCAATTATATTATTATATATTTTAAATACCTACTTATTATTATTATTATTATTATTATTAATTTATTATATGGACTTCATGATACCACACATACCTTATTAAATTATTCATTTTGATTATATTAACACAATAACTGTATACGCACGTTTGACTCACGATGAAACGAGAAAGAAACAATGTTATAATTAATAACAATAAAATATATTTATTAATAAATTATATTTATAATAATGTCATTCTAGACGTTGTCTTTATTAATATAAAATATAATTTATTTATAATGTGATGATGTTGAAAAAATTCCTAACTAGTTCTTGGAATTCGACTTTATTTAAACAATTTTATATACTATTATAAATAATAATTAATTTAAAAAGATTTACAATTTACATGATAAAAAAAAAACACGAGCATGAAACCGGTTATTATATTTTGTTTGAATTCGATAAACATAATGTGTATTGATCGATCGTACAAGATCAATATTTTATTGTTTCACTCAATGTCTCCACACTACCGCACTATTAGAAAAAAACGAATTTTCTTAAATATAAGTACATGTACAATTGTACAAGTTAGGTTATATATACAATATGTCTATATTGTAAAATGACTATATTTTATAATTTTATAAGTTTAAATATATAATATTTAATATTATATTTCCATATAAACAATATCATTTTATAGGTTGCAGGAAATGTCCAATGTATAATGTATAATTTAAAATAAGTGTTATTAATTTATATATAAAAAAAACTATAAAAAAATCTTTGATATTATTATATTTTAAATGTAATAAATTAAAATATAATTTTGTAGTTTTTAAAAATATTCTTGGAAAGTATAGTTTTAAAAACAACCAATAACGCGAGGTTTATAATTTAATTATGTTACCTACACAAATTTACATATTTTTTAATTTTGAACACGTATTTGAATAATTAAATTATAAATTACATAACATACGAGTAGTGAGTGTGTCATAGAATTCTTATGAAATTAACTATTTCAATATTATTAGTAAATATTTTATAGTATAGATAAAAATCATCAATATTATATAACATGCATTATTTATAATTATTATTTATTATTACATTATTATATAACATTGCAGACGTAGTCCAACATAATAATATATATATTATAATGAAGTTTCAGATTCTACTTGAGTTAAAAATGTATTTTACATATTTCTAGGTAAAATTCTGATCTCGAGTCAGCCAATAATCGTGTTTGAAATTTTGTATAATTTATAAGTTTTATTTTATGTACCTATAGGTTAAAACAAAAAAATTTATATGCGTTTAATTTGTCTTTATTATGATTATTATTATTTATTGGTAATTTATAGGTATTTATAAAATTAAATATAAAAATTTCATCCCTAGGTAATTTTCCTATTTTAATTCGCGAACGTATCATTGAGTGATCAACATTTTATTTATTACAAAAATGGTGTGATTTAGGCAAGATTTGCCAACACAATAAATAATATGTTATTATAATGTATATAATATATATTATGTTGTTCGTCCTATATATAATATAATATTGTACGCTTTATCATTTCTAAAAGCGCGATATAATATTGTATATTGTATAGGTAAATTCCGAGGTAAATTCGGACATTCCTTCAACGTGATTTTTTCAATTCCTGAAAAACAGAAGTTTTCACGGTATTAACAGGCTTTAGCGGAGTTTTCTTTTGTAATTTTTTTTCGTGTATTGTTCAATCAATGGAATCAATAGAAAATAACGCGTATTTGAGCTTTTTTCGCAGTTGGCCGGTTTACGTTCTGTTTAATGGTTCATTGCAGTCCAATATCACTTGTCGCTAATTTTCGATACACACATGTATAGGTATCTTCAATAAGGTTCCTGGTGCCGTTGATTAATTCTCTCTGTTCACTGTATACCTCAACCGCACAAGAACAAGATTGATCGATTGTCGCGGTCAAACTGCATGCGATGGGAGGGCGCATCGTCGGAGTGGATAATATTCCTTCACGATAAACCCCTTCTACCCTTACGTCCATCCCTTATTCGGCCGGGCGCGTTTTGAACAAGAAAAGTCTAACGCACAAGCCGCCACCGTTTGTCCGTCAACACAATCCATCAACGTCCGCCGTTACACCACCACCGCGTCCTTCGGCCCCATAATCGTGAAAAGCTTTTCTGCAAAGGCTCATTGTCCGGAATGGGGGTGGAATATGATCGATAGCAACCCCCGTCCTTTGACGTCTTAACGCGTACGTAAGGATGATCGGCGCGAACCTACCTCGATGCTCGCCTATACGCGTATAATATTAAGGTTATGTTGTATTATATATGTGTATTATAATAGTATGGTTATGGTACGAGTATGTCTTATATACGTGTATTATATTAAGGATATGGTATATACGAGTATATCGCGTATACACTATATAATATTATACCACGACCGCGGAATCGATTTTATCACGGTTATACCGCGAACAAGTTACGTATAATACTGTAACATACGAGATACGACTATAGCCACCGTAATATACCTAAAACCCAAGCATGGCTTGCTTTAACATGTGATTCGTCTCCGTGACACGCGATACACTCTTGTACATTATATAATATTATTATATATAGTATATGCTCGTACATTATAACGTCGGCCTCGGGGGTAAGTATTATTCGCCCGTCCGTCTGCCCACTTGTGTTCCCACGTCGACGTCGTCGTCGCCAAAGGGACTTAAAAGGATTAAGGGACAAATTTCGTTACGTTTTATATACGTATATATAGACGGCATGTATAGCATCCCGCGTCATATCGAGCGCATAAAGTAATCTCCTTTTTACTCATCGCAACAGTAAATGATGATAACGTGCAAGATAGCAATTGCGGTTTATATACGTATATATTATTATTATATACACTTTAATATTATAATATGTGTGCTATAACCAGTAACCATATACCGCATTTTCTCGAAACGTTCCTCACTGTACATCCCCTTATGTAGGCGATCACCTCTCAGGTCAAATATCAAGTATAGGTACAAGTATCAAGTATTGTGTCCATGTAGTGTATAATATTCATAACTATTTACGTACATCGCGAACTATTTAATACTATTTATTAACGAATTTTGAAATTCGCAATAACTAGCTTAAAAATATATGAATTTAGATATAGGTACGATTTATATTACGATTGATTGCGCAGTGAATAAAAATAATATTTGTATTTTCCGAAACTATATACGCATAAATATTATACGGTTGCCATTATAAGAATTTTGTAAAATAAATTCGAACAATAATCGTTTAAAATCGAATATGATGCGCAATGCTGCAATGTTGATTGTTCATCACTGTTTATCATTGTCATTGGACAGTAATACGAGTATATTTATATTTCGTGATTCAACGTTAGTATAGTCGATTATATTATTATTCAAATTTGTGTTTACGTTGTGAATAATCGTTTGATATATAAAATCATCAATCATCATAAATGGCAACATAAAAAAAAATATATATAATAAACCAAATTACGTAGTTAAAAAATACATTATGTTACGTACCTACTGTTATATAAAAATACGGCAAAAATTTACATAATATTTATTCGAAAGATAAAAGTTTATTTGAGATAAATGATATATTATAAAATATTATAAAAACTGATTATTTTGATATGTCTAAATTGTTAACGTGAATATTGAATTCCATACTGTAACGACTAACGAACATATTATATAACATATACGGATATTATTATTAACAAAATCACAGTGTGATGCAAAGTAATTGTGTAGGGATATATTATAAAATACTCGTATATAAAATGGTTCAATTATAGTGACTATATATTATATTTATAAAGGTGAAAGAACAAATTTTAGATTTTATTTCAGCACGTTTTACTACAAGGAGAGAGGTCGATAAGTGCGCACATCGAAATATCGAACATTTTTCGAAATTTTTGGAACAACAATCGACCCTATTGTCATCCAACACCTCGTCTCAACTAAATATAATACAATATACGCGTAGAACGATTTTTGTTATTCTATGGGACAAGACCGCCGACGTTGTAAAAACAAAATATTTGAATAAGTCTCTATTATTATTTTGTCCTCCCTAGTCCCTACTCCCTTCTATCTAAATATTGCCACAAAAGGTTTTTAATTTTTTTTTTATTTATATACAGAGTGTTTCTGAATGATGGTGACAAATACTATAAACATTAGATTTTTATACACGTATGAGCAATTATTTTTATTCATCGCTGTTTTTACAAAATTTAAAACTGTTAAGTTTATTTATAATATACTTACAAAAATATGAAAATGTAAACTTGTATTTTATTTTAAGAGAGTTGGATACACTCAGTATTTAAGTAGTATTATTTTAGGCAGTATTTAGCTATAACTTATTATTAATGTGCTATGTGTTAGTAATAAATGATGATTAGTAAGAAAACGGAAATAAATCTTTTCATACGAACTGATATTATAATATTCTTCTCGCACCCATATGCACAGGTATATTAATTATTATGAATTAAATATTTATTATTATTTTTATTAATTAGAAAATAACTTTAGTTAACACTTCACTTCCTAAGAATACTCCTTTCGCATACAATACGCGTCCAAATGCACGTTAGTTATTGATATATTTAAAAGCACATCCTCGGCAGGATTTCACACTTAACTTTAAACGAATTTATGATCAATCAAACCGTTGTTTAAATATACAAATAATGAAAATCTTAATCGCAAAAACTAATTTAAACGTCATAATAATATAATTATTATTAATTATTATATTATTAAAAAACATTTGAGAAAAAAAAGTTTTAAAATTACTTGGTTTTAAAAATTAAAAGTATTATTAATATAAAGCTTCGAGAAATCTAATAAAGTAAATTATATTTGTAAATTATAAAAAAATTATATTAAACGATGTTATAATGACATAATGTATTGGAACAAAATAGAATTGTTAATAGTGACTTAATGATTTTTAATTTTTATGATGGCATTTACGCAAAATAAAATATTCATTTAAATACTAATAGGTACACTTTTCGAAAAAATAAGAAATAAATACGTTTTATGTATCGCTCTGTACATAAAATATAATAAGATTATACACTAGTGACGAAAAATAATTGCGTCCAAATTCGTTATGACGTACGCATGCGAACCTTCCAACACCCGCCCGTGAAACATCGGTTTGGGAACCATTGCAGCAGGACGAAACGAGCGTGGTATTGTCGTGTCACGTAAAAAGGGGTGTGTTTATACATAATATTATAACGTTAACGCGCGCATTGTACGTACGAAGGGCTGTTGGACGGCCGTAACAGGGGCAACAAGTGCGTTTACGCCGAATTAAAACCCCATCAATCATCCGGCTTGCCGACTGAAAAACCGGAATTACAGAATGGTTTATTATATATATAATTTTTTGGTATATATGGTTAGTCTTAGTATACCATAATATACAGTGTGAACACTTATGGTTAGAAAGATAGCTTAGTGGAGCTA
Source organism: Tetraneura akinire (assembly GCA_021307375.1). Lineage (NCBI taxonomy): Eukaryota > Metazoa > Arthropoda > Insecta > Hemiptera > Aphididae > Tetraneura > Tetraneura akinire. The sequence goes on along the minus strand of JAIUCT010000016.1, from coordinate 9,558,493 downwards.
TATATTAATTATTATTAATATTAAACTGCTATTCTTTCCTTTCTCAAAAAAAAAGAAAAAAAAAAGAGTAGCCATTTAGAATTTAAATCATTTTAAATAATTATAATATATATTTGTGTTTGAACCTAAATATTTTTTAAATATTTTTATTATACTGACCGGTTGGTTACGTAGGTACTAAAATAATATGATCACATACGAATGACAAAATGACAAGAATTTAATATGTTACGAAAATGTATATAAATACATAATATTATATTACGTATACGAGTACAAATGGTAATATGCTTTCAATAATAATTCTTAAAAACATAAGAATTTAAGTAAAAAAAAAAAAAAAAGAAATCTAACGATCCAAAGGGATATTTTGTAATTGAATAAAAACGATTTATTTATTTTATGAACAAATTACACGGATCGTTAATCATATTATAGTTATCAATAAGTGTCTATATTGTGTTATTTACATATTTGGACTGGTTCTAAAAATTTACCGTGACATTTAACGGGTGTTTTCGTGACCCAACTATATTATAATATTATCTCTTACAAAAGATCAAGGTTGTTTCTTTCAGTTTGTGACAAAGAATGAATATAACACAGCACGATTGTAAATCATTACCTATTAATATGTCTCAAAACAAGATCTCTATAAATTGTAAGATATTTAGTAATGTAATATAAAATCTTAAAATCTTAAAATGTAATAAATGATATTATATAAACATATCTAACGTATTTAAAAATATGGTTTAAGATAGTTAATAAATCAAAAGTAAATGACAAAACATTATTTTTAATAATAACATGTTTATGTTAATAGTTAACACGTGCTAAATTCGATAACCATAATAATGTTGAATTAAGGAATAACATATAAATTATAAAAAAATAGTACCTATAAAGAGAAAACTTTTTTATCTTTTATATACGTAAAACACATATTAAATGCCACATTTTAAGTAAGAAATGTAGTAAAAGTTAAACAAGTTTTTATTCTAAGTTTCATTTTGATATATTTTATATACAGTAGAAAAACAAAAAGTAAATTTTTGACAGGTACCAACAGTGCAGCTTTTAATTATAAAGAATATGTACCTAGCTGCAGACGTTCAACTAATTTTATACAATATTTAAGTGTATTATGTTAATTATTAATTATTATAATTATTACATAATAATATATGAGAACTTGAAGTCTTGAAGTATAAAATTCTCAACTAGTTCTAGTTTCTGTTCAAGCACTGATAATAACAATAATAATAATAATATGTTTTGTCATTCGCTAAAATGTAAAGTAAAATATGAGTTCTAATAAATTACTCTAATTTATCATATACTAATAAATTATAATAGACATAGTGTGTGATATTATTGATGTTATATCGACCAAAGTTAAAATTATTATTAAAACATTAAATATTTTAAAATTTATTATTACAATTTTAGAAAAAAATTAAGTTTAAATATAAACGTTTTTTTTATGTAGGTATGTTAATAATTAATTTTAAAATTAAAATATTTTTAATAGTAAGGTTATAGGAATGTATTAGGCCGGAAAATGCGTATAGTCGATTATTTATCGGTATAAGGTATAACAAATCGTTTATAATAATATGTATTGCATATTTTTTTAACAGGATAAATCGTTTATACTTTAGAGTTAATTCGACAACGAACGACTTGAGAATTCATAATATTGTCTTAATTCGGTTCTCCTGTAGTGCATATAACCGCCGTCGCTATTATGCTATATAAAATAATAGTTTACACAATATAATGTTATTATATGCTCATATGTGTAATGACGATATTAAGTCGTAAACAATAAAATCCTCATAAAAATATCCCTGGGATTTAATGATGCCAATGACTTGGTGTATTGTATCAGAATCCGGTCTCTAAAATATACTATATATTTTTTTTTAATCAGGATATCGATTTTAAAAAATATATATATTCTGTAAATATATAAAACGACGCATTTAAAGATTATTATTTTTTTTTTTACCAAAATAAAAACATTAACATTTAATAATTGTTCAATCATTTCGCAAAAAAATAGAATACTTATATAATAAATATATGACATAATTATATACGTATCATATGTACTACAATGTAACTTTATATATTTCTACATATATAATATGTATATGAGTCCAGGGCTTATTCTAAAGCTCAGTTAAGACTATTTTTGTTCATAGTTGATTTTCCTATAATTGTAATTTAAAGATATACTTATAAAGTTAATGATATAATAAATTATAGCCAAACGTTAAATGAGTAAAATCATAATTAATTAATTAATCATATAATTTCAATTGAAAATTGAAAATAAATATCTTTTGATTTATTTCAATATTCCTCCATTTCAAAATTGAAATTCAAGACCACGAATACCTACAAATATGATAGTTAAATGAAAATGAACGTTTCCTTAAGGACACGCCTAAAGCTAAAAAAAAAAAAAATACAAGAATATGAATGATATTTTTCCCGAAACATCAAAAAAAGGGAAATAAACGCAAAATATAAATAAGAACATTTTTAAAAATATTTTATTTTTATAAATACTGTATAATTTTTCTATAAGTTATTAATAATAAATAAATTAAAATTTATATTATGTTGTAGGCATGTCTCATCTCTCATCCTATTCTACATAGAATACTCTAAAGATAATATTGGTACCATTTATTTTTTCAGATGGAGGTATTGGTACGATAAGGTAAGCTAAATGAAATAAAATACGTATATAGTTGAGAAAATTCATTAGAACAAGCCCCGTATGAGCCGTGAAACGATGATGTTATTTTCTTTATACAATACGAGTATAACAATAATATAAAGTAGTTCAAAAATATAAGGGCAAAAGAAGAAACGCCGTCTGCGAACGACAAGACTGACGTATTGTTGGAAAAATCCGTCCGGTCCGCTCCCCTATTTAGAGACCGACGTCAAAAGCAATAATATCTACGTAGCGTTTTCTCCAGTCGCGACCACTATACGAGAAGAAGTATTTATGCGTAAACCAATAACGTATAATACGAATCATAATAATATTATATTATATAATACAGTGTCCTCATTGCAGTCCAATCCCGTTATATTCGGCCATTCTTCGGAATTGCGAAATTAAATTAAAATCAACGCGCAGACCTTTGTCAATGGATGCGAAAAGCGGATTTTACTCGTCGGCCGACCGTTAATTAATTTTTTTTAAAAAAAAAAGGTTTTTTTTTAGGATTTTCAACCGAATGAAATCGTATTATTCAATTATTAATATAATATGTGGACTTTTTTTTATCATTAAATTCGATTAATATTTAACGTAAACAATGGCTAGTGTATAAATTATTATATTTTCCCAATTAATTATTATAATATTATTTAAATATTTTTATTAAAAATGGTAATTATTATTATATATTTTACTATGAATTATGATTTATTTGAAAAACGATACGTAAATATTAAGTATACACAATAATTATTACAATATAATATTGCATAATATGAACATTATGTTTATGTTTGGATTTAAACATAACCGATATAAAATATCGTGTAGGTAGATAATGTTTAAAATCACTTTTCAAATAATATTATTATATTAATTATGGGTAAAAAAAAAAAAAAAATGAGTATAAAGGAATACGCTTTTGTAAAAGGGTTAATTTTATGATTATAATATGATTGATATTTGAATAAAATCAAAATTGAAAACAATACGAGTATAATATAATAATACGTAACGTACTTTTTTTCCAAATTTAATAATAGACTCTAATAATGTAAAAAGCCGTATGATGGACGCACCACTAATTATTATTTTACAAAGGATACTAATGAATATTATTATTATTATTATTATTATACATTTACTGCTATATGGATAATAATTATTATTGTCGTCATATTGAAGTCGTTACCTCCTACCTAATCTCATTTACTTTTGACAAACATTAATTATACCTTCGTGTTTATGCGTTATGTTTTATGTCAATAACGAATTTCATATTTCAATTTCATTTTTACATACGTACATAACGTTGTTATTACGTAACTCAATTAAACTGGTTAAAATATATTTTTGAAAGCATAAAATCCTTATAACAAACAACCATTTTATTTATTTTGAATAATATGTCATATATTGATGACTATATTTTATTGTTAAAAAACCAAATAACAGATAATATTAAAATCAATTAATTTTTTTTTTTTATTTCAATACACATTTATATCTTTTAAATTAAATTAATTTTTACTATACACGCGCACGTTACATTTTCAGTGAAATACTTGTATAATATATAATAATAAATAATAATTATATAATCTAATATGAGATATAATAATTATACATATAATTTAATGACAATAAAATTTGAAATTCATTTCAATAAATTTATTACCCCTAGTAAATAACAAAATATATATTTATTTTTTAAAAAATTAAAACCTAATTTAAAAAATAAAAAATTATACATTCTTAAATAATTAAAGTATCAAATATAATAATATTAGAATATAACTATATACTATAATACAGTTATAATTTAAGAAATAAACAATAAACATATGAATGCAAATAATTATTATTAAATAATAATCCTCGGTTTTAAGATTTTATTAAATTTTAATTAGGTCTTATAAATTATAATTTTTTTTTTTTTTTTTGACAAAATTATAAAATTAATAAGTATGATTTTAATTGTGTTTAAAATTAATTTAGAATAATTTACTATTAATATGTAAATAATTTTACGTTTTTACTTTTTACAATAACTTTAAATAATAATTATGTCGTAAATAAAATATGAATATTTTAAGTCAATATTAGTTAAACTACTTTCTTTCTAATTAACAATTATAATTATTAACATCATTCATTTTATTCTATTTATTGTAAATATTTGTTACAATAATTGTATTTTAATATCGAGGGATAACGTTATACCGATAAAACTCAATGTATCTATTTAGAATTAGCATTCTAGAAGATTTTAATATTTCTCACGTAATAATAATTACATGAAAAATTGGATTATTGGAAAATATGATTCTCCAGTATTCTGATTTCGAGCACAGATTACCTACCTACTCGTATACAATATGATATGCTACTCAGACTATAATTCTATACAATTAATAATAATAATAATATAAAATTATCAACTTATTTTTATTAAATTAAAATTTATTTATTTATTAATAGGTATAAAATATATTAGGTATATTAAATATTTTATTTTAAAAAATAAAATAATTTGTTTGTTTTTTTTTATAAATTTTATAATCGAAATTTATGCCTCAACAAGATGTTTATGAATACAAAACTACAAATAAATAACTAAACTTTAATTAAATAATTGAAATTATAACGAGTGAAAACCGAAAATTCCACACAACGCATGGTTAACATAATATTGCGTTTGAACTGATTGTGCCAAAGTACAAAGTAGGATTTCCAATAAATTTTCATTAGATATAACTCGTTAACGACTCTTTACATTTTACAATACTTCAACTTTTCAAGCAACAAAAATAATATCTTGGAAAAGATAAACAAAATAAAACCAGTTTCGATGGAAGATGTGTAAATTGCAGATAAAATATAAAAACTACTTAAATTTTATTGAAATAACGTAAATTCATTCTGGGAAATAATATAAAGATTCCGATTATTTTAATATTAAATTAAAATACGGTAAAGTTCTTTCGCCGTTTACGCTGTTCGTTTTTATTTCAGCTCGATCAGCCGGCGTAGGATTACCGAAAACGGAAATTGTGACTATCAGGGCGGTTCATGCCCAAATCATTATACACCTTCTCGTCAAAAAAGAGGGGCAACGACTCTTTGTAAACACGACACGCTGGTATAATATTAAATAAACTGAAAAAACCCCGTTGGCCGGAAAAATGCAATGGCGATTTCATAAAAATCATCATAAAGTACGTTTTAATTTTGGAAAATTTTCTACTATACCACGTCCGAAATACCGATCAGTTCTGATCGTCAATATAAAATATAAGTATGGATAATATAAAATCATTTATTTATTAGTTCATTTTACTCACAGTCGCTAGCCAAATTCGTCTGATCGTCCGTGAACGTATTGGATCCGTACGCCGGACATCGTCGATCGCACAACAGCAACACAACCGCCGCCGTGAGCACCGTGACCGCGGTCGGCATGGTCGTGCGCCAAATTCGTAATAAGCTCGCAGCCGCGCGTTTTGGATGTGAACGTTTATGAAAATCACGCCAACGACTGCTGATGTGGTGCGGAAAAATTAAATAAACAAAATATAAAAGTAGCCGGAATTACGAGTTTCGGTCTTGACGTAACGTCAAAGTTAAAACGTCGGTTAAGACGAAATACGACCGCAACCATGCCGCGCGCGAATACGACTGCGGTTTTGGGCGGCGGATCGTCCCGCCACTGGTCGACCGGCAACGATGAACCTCCCCACCGGCGCGTGGTATCTACTCCGTTCTCTGTAAACACACACGCGCGCACAAATTTTATAGCAATACAAAATAAAATACGCCGATACACACATTATTATAAACGCGCGTGACACACGACACCCAACAGAAATACAATAAAATAATAATAATTTATAAGTACTTATATATCGTTCAATCAGTAGCATCGGCATGTTTTTTTTTCTAAGTAGTCCGGTCGCGTTATTTAGATAATTTGAATTACAAATTAACGCAGCCAACGTAATATTACTATTATAGATTATGAAATCTTTATATATTATAAATAGGGCTGGGATTTTAATGCCCTAAAAAACCTCAAAAAATGCCTTTAAAAAAATGCATTAAAATTTTTTTTTAACTATATTACATTGTGTATTTTTTTGGTTTTTTTTTTTTAATAGTATATTGTACGCTGTTACTTCTACAGTTCTGTTTTACTTCTGGTTTATTAATCATTCACTCTAAAATAATTAAAAAAAAAAAAAAAAATGTTTATATTTTAACTTGTTTTTGCTAGTTTTTATTACTAACCTGTTCAATAATACATAATAGATTAATAGGTATATAACGGCTATAATTTTCGGAGAAAAACCTAGCTATGATAAAAAAATTTTAGACGATACTATAAAAAAGTATATTATATATTTTGTATATATAATTTAATATTCGTACCGTCGATAGTTAGCGAAAGTCTATTGTGAATCGCAACAACTTTCGTTCATTTTATGAAGAAATTGTGAAAAATGCTCTAAAAACTAATAAAATGCACTTAAAACATCAAAAAATGTAAAAAAAAAATTACTTTAAAATAATCAATATCACCCAAAACACATTTTATACATACGGACCAACGTTTCAAAACACCAGAAAAAAAGATGCATTTGCATCAAAATCCCAGCCCTAATTATAAATAATAATTATAATGGAAAAATATCGAAATGCATTTGTATAAGTACCTAATCAAAAACATTTCAATAAAAATTTGAATGCACCACTTACCAACCACATACCATGTTACCAATATATTATTATTATTATTATTTTATTATGTAGGTATTAGGTAAGTACTACAACACGTCTGTATTATAAGTTTTAAAGAATTAAATTTCAAAATTCGTATCAATTAAAAAAACTTATATTTATAATTAATATTTAAAAAAAACATAACAATGTACATTGTATAAACGATAATTGTTTGCACTTAATATATTTTTTTAATAATTATTATAAAATACAATATCTGAATAATAAAAGAATACATGAGAATATAAATTTATATTAAATACAAGTATATATAATTTAAATTATAATATAAGAATAATAAATAAAATATTTTATGTTTTATTTGACTATTAATTTTATTACTATTGCGCCCAATTCGTTTAAATTAGTCCAAATGACTGTGTGTTCATTTGACGCGCGTTAAAATTTCTGCGTCGAAATGATGGATGACCAGTTGATCGCATGATAGTATGCTACTGCTACTGTTTTTTCTTATCTTTTAAATTTTGTAAATTAATTAATTTATTAATAATGTTATATGATATTCCATAAGATAGAAAAAATATGATTTTCCAACGAAATGATGGTCGATCGTAGTTTGGAATTATTTATATGAAAATTTTAAAAATCTATGACTATAGGAACCTGATGTTTCACCATAAGATTTTTTTTTTTATGACGGTCACTTGAAAACTATTGTGTGTGACTGATTTATTGACCCTCTTAATAATCTAAAAATTAAAAAAAACAAATTAAAACAGCATGCTATAGAATGCAATCGACTAACTGAAGCACAAATTACAGCTGCAATAAATATTAGAATTATTAAGAGGAGCAGAATTATGTTTTAATCATAATCATGGAGATGGAGTACAATCATTTGAGCAGTTTTTGAAATAAATATTTCTAATATTGTTTTTATTATTAATTAATTTTTATGCTTTTCGAAATTTAAATTATCATTTACTAATATTTTAAAACAGGTAGTAAAATAATTAAGTTTTAAACCTAATAAATCAATTTTATTAGGTACGTTCCAAATCCCACTTCCCACTGTTCATCAAAGTAAAACTATAAAAAATCATCGATATTTCAAGTCGTAATTACCATGTAGAGACCAAAATACAATAGTAAAATACAAAAGAAAAGTTTTAGTAGTAAAAACTTATACTTTTGAAATTTAAAAATAACTATATATGTAAATATGTAATAGAAAAAATGTCACATATTCTCATGAAAAATATCGTATATACATTTAAATTGCTATAAGTCTATACCTCAAGTAATTTTACATTTAAAAAGTTGATTTAACTAAAAAAGTTTATGAAAAAATATGGAAAAAAATAATTTATAGTTTAAATTGGGGGTTGCGTTTAAAATAAAGTTGTAGTTCGGCGTATACTCGTAACTAATTAATAATAAAATAATCAGAGAGTTATACAAGTTGTATGTGAACGTATACTATTAAATGTAACATCAAAAGAAAAAACAAAATTCAATTATATATTATAGGGTTGCGAGAAAATACAGAATACAAAATTTGTATAAATATGTATAAATATAATTTATATTTAATATGAATTATCGAATTTAACGATAAGACAAATTATTTATGGAATTACTTAATACATATACAAATTAGTTATAAGTTGTTTTATTATAATGTATTATATTTCTTATCATATAGAATAGATATAGGTATATTATTAATGTATTATATAATATTTTAAAATAAAGGATTTATCGATAAAGTGACGTCAAAAATATATTATTACAATACATATTGTATATTATTATAATAATATATTGTTGCAATTTTCGGAATTATCCATGTTTTCAATTTTGGTTTTGGTTCTGACGTTTCAGACAAAGAAAATTCCTTAAACAGCAACAATAATATTATTCCAATCCATGAAAGTTTTGATATTTTATCAATTAATATATTATTAATTTATTATATTATTGTATATTTGTATTTATTATAATAAATATAATATATACTCTTAATTAAAATAAGCTCATATATTGTATGTAATATGCGAATTGAATAATTTATTGTTATTTAAATATTAATGTATTTATAATTTATACAAGTATAGTATATAGTTCAAACCATTAATTATGATTGTTAAATAACAACGAAATATTAAAGTCGGTATTATTTAAAATAATATTTTATTTATTATATTATAATATTATTATTATTACGTCTGTGCATTGATTCGTTATTTGCACCCAATAGTATGAAAATCTATATAATATGAAAATAATTAAATAAATAATTTAATACTGGTACATAAAATGTATTCCTTATATAATTATTGTTTATCGGGAAAATAAATAATTTACATAGAAACTGTGTTTTATTTTTAATAATAATAACAATACGTATTTTGTGTTTTTATGATGTCGGTAAATTATATTTAACGATAGTAATTATTGCGTTCAGTGTTCACTAAAATCTTTTCAAATTAAAGAATAAAACTGTTTACACATAATATAATAAATATAGTAGGTATATCTCGCATTTAATATAATATTTAATTATTTAATCTATAAGCGTAATTCTCGCGTAGGCTAGTGTTGCAAAATAACTGAATTCATACTGCTAATACTTAACTATTTATAGTAAGTATACCTATTTAATTAAAATAACATTAATTTATAATATATTTATTTATTTTTATTTCAGATTTCATCATGAGTATGATAATTAGATTGCAAAACTTACCACGGGCTGCAAATTCCGCAGATATCAGACAGTATTTTCAAGGATTGTCAATACGCAATGGTGGAGTTTTCATCGTCGGAGGTGAAAAGGGTGACGCGTTTATCTTATTCAGGTACCTATATATATTATTAGTGTATTATACCTACTTATTATATACGTATATAACATACAGATACCATTTCGAATCATACTGTGGTTTAATTATTGGGTAATAACTTTATATGTCATTAATTCATTATTATATTATTATGTACGAGCACTTGGTGTAAATACCAAATCGTATAATATATTTTATTTCAGTAATTCACATTTTTCTTTAAATGAGGATGAGAGACACTGATCATATAATTAAATAGTAGTTGTTAACTGTAATTGGTTATAAGTTATAACTACTTGTCATATTTGTCCTGACATAGATTAAAACCGTAGATTGAAAAAAAACAAACATTATACATACAATTACACGTTCGCTAAAGTTGTATATTCCATAATTTGTTAATTTGTTTATATTTTGAATTGCGACGAATTTAAGTACGAGCAAATTGATTTGTCCCATTTTTTATAATTTTTCTTTATACATTTATTATACAAAATATGAAATTTATTATGATATTACATAATAATACGAAAGTACGTAACTCCTATCATTTTCATCATGACATTCGAATCATCAACATATTATACGTGAATCAAGGGTGGATACAAGGGGGAGAGGCAATAGGGGCAATTGCCACTCCCGTTCGCAGAAAAAAGTTATAAATATTTCATTTATGATTAATTAAAAAAAAAAATTCATGAAAATTATAAAGAAGTTGTACAAAAAACATTTAATTATTATTCCATTGAAAATTGTCTATTTATATTTTATTGAAATAGTTATGACCGCTGCTGATCTACAACCAGTTATATATTTATTTTTGAACCCCAATGACAATACGCATACAAAGATATATGATGTGATATTCTAAAATTAATTCTATTAAATATTACATTCTAAAATAATAAAACATATCATCAATATGACTAATTTCTATGTACAACCAATTTTTATTTTTACTTATAAATTATAATAACATAATTCCTATTAATTTTATAATTTACAATAATTTATTCATTGATATATATATATATATGTTGCCCCCTCCCTTCAGAACCTCTGTATCCGCCATTGACGTGAATATTTATAAATGTAAAAAATATTTTTATAATAAATTATTTGTTGACGATTTTCGTAGTACCAATGAAGACGTTAGACAGGCCATGCTTTTAGACAACGGCTGTATTAAAGGAGTTCAGATCAGACTGTTGATGAGTTCAAAGAACGAAATGCAAAACGTCATCGAAACCATTCGACAACAGTCGATACTATTCTCGCAAAATTACATTCAGCATCAGCAACCACCGCAACTACCCATAACGGGATCGTTGCCACCACTGACAACAAAGGTTAATACATTTTTAGAATTTTTATATTTTGAAATAACTATAGCACAGTAAACTATAATAATATTAAATAAATAAAAATAATAGACGGATAAGGAATTTAAAAACTAAATAAACACATCATATTACATTACATTTACATCATAAATAATATTTTTAATAATTGAATAAACAAATTAAATTTTTGTTTGTGCGTTAATTGCCTAACGTATTTTACCAGCATCTGTCTCCAAAATCGTGCTCAAAGGACAACGTTGGTAATTGTGGTAGCGGCCGTCATCATCACCATCACAACCATCTGCAAAAGAGTTACCATCCGCTACCAGCGAATGTTTCGATGCCAGCCCGTCACGTTTGGTCCAACTCCAACTGTGTATACTTGTACGGGTTGCCCACCATGGTCACCGATACGGACATCATTCAATTTTTTCAAGACATTTCAGTATTGCCTGTAAAGATACATATAAGGATGTCCAAGTTCGGCTGGCCCGCTGGCGATTCGTACTGCGAATTTGGTACCGCGCAACAAGCGCACGTGGCCTTGTCCAAGGACCACTGTTTAATGGGCTCAAATCGGGTGTGCGTCGAGTCGATCAGCCGGTGGAACATGCTACAAGCCATCGCCAAACCAAGGCAACAGCGCAACAACATAATACCCCATAATAAATATTACCATCAACAACAACCACAACAACAACAACAACAACAACAACAACAACAACAACAACAACAACAACAACAACAACAACAACAGATGCTTCCTCGGTCATCTTACTACGGTGGTGGACCGTACGGCCGCGGTTGTACTCCTAGGATGCGTGGGGCCAACACCGGGTCGGATGGTTTCGGACAACCCGGTTGCGTGGTGGCGCTGAACAACGTGCCGTATCGTGCCAACGTCCAAGATATTATGGATTTTTTCTATGGTTTTGAACTAAACAGCCTAAACGTGATCAGGCGGTTCAATCAATTCGGCAACCCTACAGGCGAAATGCGCGTAAACCTAAAAAATCCTCAAGAAGCTATGCGCGCAATTCGGACGTTACAAAATAAGCCCGTTTACAATCGGCGGGTGTATCTGACGTTGTTATAAGAAATAAGAATAACACTATACCAGTAACCATGACGATGTCGCAAACAGTAATATTTAATTGAATTTGTTATATTTATACATATACATTGTTTTTTTACGAAAATTATGTTCTTCGCGTAGGACTTTATAAATATTATTCGGTATTTATTATTATAATCGAATATTATTATAAAGGCCATGTTTTCATATTTAAGTAATAACGCATAAATATAAAACTATTGTTATGTTTTTTTTTTTTTTTTAAATTATTTGTAAATAAATGTAATTTAACTGTTTACAATATAATATATTGAAATATGTTTTATTTAATTTAGAATTAAATAGAAGATATATTACATAAAATAATTTATTCTTCTCGTATAAATATAATATGTAATTAAAACAATATTATCGTATCTGAACAAGATAAATTATTTATTTATTTTTTACTTTAATACCTTCGAGAAACATATTTCGTTTCGATTTTTTTTACACAATTTCAATAAATGTTATTATTTGACAATTAATAATACAATATCTTTTGAATGAAAACTGCACAGTGAATGATATATTACGTTGTATTGCGATGGCTATAAAAATAATAGAAAGTACTCTTTCGATACCTACATTAAAATTCTGCTCGCGATAAATTATAAATTTTTAATGAACTTAAAGCAATTTAATTTTTATATTTTCTTTATTATGAATACCATAAAAAAATCTCGTGTTTATTGTAATTCTTAAAATTCGTTTCAAATACGCTACGTATAAGAAAAAGGTGTCTGAAAAAATATATTTATTATTGTAATCGTATAGGAAATAGGAAAATTCAAAAATTGAGGAGAAATTAAAATATTAGTTTTTTTTTTTTACAATAAATATGCCAATGGTCACTAAAACGATAAACGGAAAGGAGTAATTTAAAAAAGGGAAGGATAAATTTATAACATGCATATTGCACATGCTATAATATACATTCAAAAGATAAGATAGAGTTTTTTTTCTACGTTCGGACGCAGTCTATAATAAAATAATCCCGTCATTTTTTTCGTCATCGCACATAGGGTTTCGTTCCTGCGTGTCACAATATTATTATTATTATTATTATTATTATTATTATTATTGTTATTATTCCGTTGTCGTTTTTATCGTTTGTCTCGGACGATAGATTTACGAGCTGGAATGTGATTTGTGTGCAGTTTGACCGTCCTTCATTCGGACTTGGAACAGACAGAGAGAGAGAGTGAGAGAGTAAAAAATTATAATAATAACAGATTACACGTTATTTTGTATACTTATGTACGTAATACATATAAAATATATTATATAGGTATAATGTGTGTTTCTTATAATATATGCATTATAATATTATATTTAAATAAACTAATAAACAACCTTAACGCGTATTCATATAATATATAAAGAACGCGTGCAGAGAAGCAGCTGTATAATATTAGATATATATGCATATGGTGATAGTGACGGGGTGTAGGTATTTCGAATTGAAACGCTCTCGTAGGATATATATATATAATTTATTATATATGGATGGGGTGAGGGGAATATTATATTTATATGTTCCACTGTGGACTTTCATATTTTAACATTTCTACCTTTTCCAGAGTATAAAATATAAAATAACTTTTTGACGTTTTCAGTTTTCAAATTTTTATAATTATATTTACCTTAATCCCTAACAAAAATTTCTGCAAACTCGAATGGCGTATTAATTAAATGCTGCCAAAAGGACATTCATAATATAATAATACATTTAACATTTTAGTTTCTATAAAAATAATATTATATTATATTATAACGGAAATTTTTAAATCGCACTTTTCCATCGCTCATAATAGCTTTAATCAAATATAGTATTATGATTATGAATATAATATTCGGATTGTTATATTGTATAAGACCTAAGTATATTCTGCGAGAAATTTTCAAATTCTTTTTAATTTTAGAATTTATATAACGACGATAATATACCTATTCGAAAATGTCAATTATTATCCTAGCATCCCTGTTCGATTAATGGCAATTGTAAATTGTATATTATTCTATAGTATCAATAATTATATAACTATAACAATATTAATAATAATTAATTTTAAGTCTGATCTACAATAGTTATTATACAAATGAGTTGTTGTTAATTACTTCCATGTAGAAAATGTTTATAACAAACAATGACTGATTTTCAACAATGACGACAATATCCACTACAATACAACATCGTAATCGAATTAAACTCGGGATTCTATATAATATAATCATATTATAATATACTATGGACCATCGTGGTATTATTTCAGGAGTTATTGATCAAATTATTATTAATTATATTAGCATAATATTGCAGTGAGCCAGTGACAACGGTGACGGGTAATCGAATATACCCAGTTGACGATATATTATATAAATAGTATTTATTATACATCACGTTTCACGTTGAATATTATTAATAGAGACAAATAATATTAATATAATACAATATTGTTTATTAGATTTATCGTGAAACAATATCATTTTCCAAAATTTAATACGCAATATTTAACCTTATATTATATAATCTTTGTTTCTTTATAGTTTTACTTTTAATAGATAATTTGATAATATTCGTAAACATTTTCAGGATTAATATAATATAATTATGATTTGAATATAAATTATTTAACAATGAATATCATAATGAAATGTATAGATATAAGTTAAATCATTTGTTCAGAATATTCAAAATCATGAACAATATGAATACCTATATTAATTTCAATATTCGTTCATGTTACGTTTAACATTTTAATTAAAATATGATTCATAAAATTAAAAACGTCCATGATAAGCCATCATATTATGATATATAATATAAAATAAAATGTCAAAAATCACTTTGAACCATTCAATAATAACTTTCTGAGTAGGTGAGTAGTGAGTACACACGACAAAATCAAATTTATAAAGTTTAATTAAAATTATATAATAATAACGCGTCTCTCTATACGAGTGTAATTTAAAACTATGACGAGTAGTAGTTGTGTATAAATTGTATCAATATCATTTTCAAATCTAAAATATTAACCATTTGGGGGATGTCAGCTCGAAAAGTTTTTAACTCGATAAAGAAACTTGGCCTCCCTTGGAATCGACACGATTATAATTATTATTTGTTCGACTTTTCGATGACATTTCGCAGTTTTCATTTAAACTTCTTGCCGCGTTTATACGTCAATACTGGATATGAAGTCCGATGCTAATATTTATTTTCAATGACGATAATAATATTACAATATATCAATATATGTATAAATTCAACGTGATAAAAATCCGAATTAGTACATTTCCTACAGAGTACAGGACACGGTCAAACACTCTGTTTTGGACGTAAAAAAATGTAAATAACGTTCGTACATTATAATTATTACAATAATAATAATATATTTTCTGATTATACGTAAAAATACACTCGTATGTGGTAAAAATGTAAAATAGACAAGTAGAAATTTGTATATTGAAACAAATACAATTTATATTTAAAACATATTATTGGTAGTGAAATGTTTTTCGATCAAACACAATGCAGGATTCGTTCGTTGTAAACGTCTTCAAACGAAATCGTGTCTTATTAATGTAAATATTTCGACTGTAAACTAAAATCGAGAGGGATTGTAGGACGAACGACGTCTGTACCAATTTAATGTGATAGAATTGGCGTTCATACTAGCACCCTTTCAAATTCCAATCGTTTAACCACTACGTATTTTGTATACGAATTCTGACAATATGTCTTTAAATATTCAGCGTTAAAATTGCGTTTCACATCTGTGAATGATATTGAAACAATTTAATTTTAAAATTTTAAAAATTCTATCACGAAATTTAAATACGATGATTTAAACGGGTTTTCATAGACAGTCTGTTTTTAAGTAAATCGTTAATGTTTTAAACAGGTCAAACCTATGAAAATTCTTAATAAAATATAATAAACGTTAAAAGCTTTTTATAATTAATCAGCTTAGATGTTATAATGTCACGAAATATTCCGGCACTAAAAAAACGTATTTTGTATACCTATCCATCATCAAATCTGAGAATTACGTCAATTTAAAATAAAAATATATAACATTATTTAAATATGAATTATGCGAAAGTTATAACCTATATATTTGAAAGTTGAATAAAGTTTATTTTTAATAATTAGTTTAAATTATAATAATATAGGACCTATATTTTTAATTTATTCAAAATAATATTTGAAATATAATAAAAAATACCAAATAGTTTATGTCAAATTATGAATTCTAAGCTAAAGTTTTTATTGTTTAATAAATAATAATTTTATTGAAATAATAATTAAGTAGGTACATTGTGTAAGTATATTTATTAAAACAACTTTTCTATAACTAATAATTTTAATATTTATGTACTTTACATTTTTACCGTCCTATCACTTAATTAAGCCTTAAAGGATAACCTTATGTAAACGCATGTTCATATTATAATTACTATTATCATTTTCATAATTGTAATATATTACTATATTAGGTATAATGTATCTATTCATATGTAAATTTAACTCTCATAAGCTGACAAACGAAAATTATATTTTAAATTGATCAAATTAATCAGTTAAGTAGAATGTCGTGTCAATGCGGAAAAAGAAAAGTACTTGAGTTGACAGCAATTTCTTAAAGAATAAACTAAACTTGAGAAGAGGGGTTAATAGTTTTTAGAAAGAAAGGGTAGATTTTTGTATATAATCATTTATACTATATGAGTTTTTTAAACGTTTATTTTAATAATATAAATAGTATAGTTACGGTAGTCGAAAATATTAAATCCAAACAAATGTCATAATAATAATAATCTATTATTTACTTTAGTTTATCAAAAATACTATTGAGATAATAATATATTCAATGAACATGCTTTATAAATATAAAGAAAACTAAATGGATTGTAATAAATATTTAAAAATAAATTAAACGCATATTAAGTTTGATTGGATGGAAACGGCAAATATTTTTTTTTTAATTTTGCTTAAAGTATAAATTAATTTCGGACTTGCACACAACAATTATTATACTTTTTTAAATGGCAATTTAATATTTTTATTTTTTTTTTTATTCTCATTATAATTTTCAATAGTAAAATAAATTCCATGATTTAAAAGTGGTCGAGTTAGAGCAATAATTTAAGTATTTTAAATTATATGCGCACGTATTATTTGGTTATATCTAAATACAACCAAAGAAAGAGTTATAAAGAATTATAATTCATATTTATTTTAAATGCTTATCATAGAAATACACGTATATTATATAGATAATATACATACTTATGTTTTATCTTGGTAAGTAAGTACGGCAAAAACTGTAAAGGGAAGGGATACATTTACTGCAGACTTAATTATTCAATAACAAGTAAGTCATGCTGGGACCGTATCAGTGGAGTATTTTATAATAATTTATTACTGCAGTTAATAGTTCGTTTTGATATAATTTCCACTGTGAAAACTTCAAATTATGTTTCAAAGCAACATCCATAACTTTTGTTTCTTATCAATTTGTTAAATTGATCAATGGACATCATTCATATTTAATATCCCACTCAAAGTATGTATACTTAAAGATATTAAACGGAACACTATTAATTATTACGTTTATATATAACGTTCGCTTATAATGAACGTTCACGTTTTATATAATGAATTTAAATGATACCCGTTTTATCGAATAGTTGTCGTCATTATGCGCTAAACACAAATTATCGTACGTTAACGTCTTTATATTATTCAATTCGGAAACAAATCAATTTCAAAATTATGGTAATATTATTAGTAGTAATTAGTTAAAAATATGAGGTTTGATATAAAAACCATAATAATATTGAACGAATTGATAATCGATGAAACGTTGAAACCTATATACTACTCATGAATCGCATTAAATAATTTAATTTTAAATTTAAGAGAGTGCTTATAACGTCTCTCGTAATTTCTACCCCGTGAGATTTATACGACGCGCTTATTGTTAATGGAATATAGCCAATCATAATAATGTAGGCACACACCGAGACATATAACGTTATGCATCTTTAAATTTATACTTGTAAATGTAAAAAGGACGAAAATAATTAATATATATTTATAAATATATTATATATATAAAAAATAAAATACATCCAATAATATATTAATTTATTATTTTTTTTTTTTATGTTTTAAATTCAAATTTCATCGTGCATTTGTGCTTGTATTAACGTCAGACCTTTCAGTTAATTACAGTAAATACTTGTATTTTAAAAATGATTAAATACCGAATATGCCTATATAAATATATATTTATTTATTTATTACAGAATTAATTATCCTCTTCTATTTTAAAAACCCGAGAGAAGGTTGGGAAAAATGATCAATCATGTTGTACCTTTAATACCTAATACTGTAATATTATTGTTTGAAAATTTAAATAAAATACTTTTAATTACATTTTAATGAAAATTCAAAAAATCTCACAAAATTATAATATAATGTAAATTTAAACAAATTTCACTCGATACAAATTAAAAATTGTAATAAACTGTATTATTATTGCTATGGTTAGGATCTTTATAATTATATGTATTTTTATTTTTATATTTATGTCATATCGTATTTATTGCATTCTTAAAGAGAAGTTTATTTCTTGACGTCTATAATCGAAATTAAATATTTTATTTTTAGACTTACGAGTATAATTTTTATGAATTATGAGTGAGAATATTTTTCCTGATTTTTTTCTTAGTTTTTGATACAAAATAAAAATTATTTATTTTGATAAAAAAATAGTTTACTCATATGACGTTTAAGTACGTAGTATTGCCTATACATAGAATCCTTGTAAACGTTATTTCTACTGCAGTTAGGTTAACGTGTTAACTTACTTGCGCAATATGTAAAAAAATTACGTTGTATAGATCAGGGTACCAGAAGACTAGAATATTACGTACGTGTTTGATACATTGATATTATTTTTACAAATAATTTTTTAAATCTCTAAATATAAAAAATATAAATTTAAAAAATGTCAATATATTACTGTTTTGACTTTTGAGTATATTTTATCTCATTATAACTGTCCGGAATAACATAATGGTGTCCTTCTTAATATCTAAATCATAAAAATTAATTATTCTTCAAATAATACGAATGTGTTATTTAGTTTATCTTTAAAAACATTACATTTTCTTCACTTCCAAAACTGATTACACCCCAGAGAATTGTTACTGAAAATACTATTAATACTATATTTTACCGTACATCTAATTATAATATAAATACCAAAATTTTAATATCGGTACTGTTATTATTTATTACCGTGGATTTCATGAAAAATTCATTATTTAAATTGATTCGACACTGGTTATTTCGATGTTTCTACAGCGTTTTCGTTTTATATTAGTGAATATATTATAATATGAAAAACAAAATATAGTTTAATGTCAGAAAATAAAATAAAAATATATTGTAAAATAAGTTTATATTATTCAAACTGAGTTAAGTAATACGAATTAGAGCTTCAATAAAATTTTCAAATTTATTCAATTTTTTTTGTTAATTTTATATTACATTATTGTAAAAAATTGAAAAATAATAAAAATAAAAAAAATATGAAAATAATGAACAATATAAATACTCGTATTATAAAAAAAATATCAATTTTAACACCTATAAAAAAAAAAAAAAATTGAGAATTGAGATTTTTCTAAAATTTTGTTAACATGTTAAGTAATATGTAAATATACTTCAGTAAAATTTTCAGACCATAAAACACAAAATTTCTAATTTTATTAAATATTATTTGGATAAAAACGAGATATTCAAAGTTATATATTTTGAAAAAAATTAACATAATCGTTCCAAAATTTTATTACATATATATAGACCTATATGAACACCGAATAAAATTTTAAAGTCTCTAAATTCAAAATTGCCGGAGTTATTGTGAAATATAAAAATCGATTTTGTCAAAATTTTAGTTTTCCTGAAAAATGTCGTATTTTCATCATTTTTTGGCAGTTTTTCTTACCCCATAAGCACAATTTTGGAAAATTCAAAAAATAACCTAATTAAAGTACCAACTACTGTTCTTGTAAATCGCAGCATTATTTCTGGTCGAAAAGTGTCTACATACATAAAAAAAAAAAAAACACACACACCCATCATTGTAAAACTAATACATTTTTCACTTCGCTCAAAATCTAAAATATACATTCAATAGGTTATCATCAGGGATAGGATTTTATAGCATGTGCATCATTTTTATGATGAGATGTTTCATCAATAATCTTGAAAAATAATCAAAACGAATTACATTTTCAATAAATATTAATGAGCTTTTGGTTAATAATTTTATGAGTTACAACCTGTAAGGTCATTGTGATAGAACAATTGAAATACAATACATTTAACTTTATAGTGCAATCATTAATCATGTATTCCTCTGGGGTTCGTGCGGTTCTACTATTTTATTCGATTCCGTATCTAACGTTTGAACGACATTAAATATTGATTTTGTTCGGGCAATTAAATTACTTCCTTGCTACGAGCTTCAAGATAGGTATATGGATGGAATTTGACATAGACAATCTGTATTAGCCGTGGGAGATTATATTAATACTCGTATGACCTAATGAATTAAACGCACTTACAAATTAAAAAATATAATATGTCTTTAATAATTGATGCCACAAAAAAAAAAAAAAAAATTTAAATAAACCCAAATTTATACATTGAGATTTTATAAATAATGTAAAAACTGATCATTCACGCAACATAATAATACATTGTGTAATGAATAATTAATTATCGAACGATAATAATCATAATAGAGGGTGAATTTATATTTTACATTTTGAATTGATATTAATTCTCGATGAAATAATGATAGTAAAAAATAACATACCTATAATTATTATTGATCTCTTTTTGTTATAATATTAAATCAATACACGTAATTTGTGCGGTCCGTTATAAAATCGATTGAAAATATTAGAAAGTTGATTGGCGTCTATATAAAAAAAAAAATCAATAAGAATATAAATATTTCGAATAATTATAAAACTAAACGTGTAAAATATGTTTAAAAGATCTAAAAGAGGAGTCTATTTTAAATTTAAAAAAGCGACATCTTATTATGTACTATACTACTGTATTCTATTTCTATATGTTTTATGCAAATACTTTTCATAATATTATAATCGAGTAATTTATATGTACTATGTATCACGATATAAAATATAAACCGATTATTTATACACATATCTTATACTTATTAATTTTCTAAACTTCATGAGTATAATATAATTAATAACGTTCTTTATGTTTATATAAATTCGATAGTTTTTAACGTTTTTTACTCGCATCGAGTACATAAATAGTAATAAGTAGAAAATAATATATAGGTTCAAAAATTAACACAAATTTATTATCTAATTAAATTTTGTAATTAATATCATCATTCATTCCAATAAATTTGAAAACGTATACATAAGATATTATAATGGTATAATATGCGTATTGTCATTCGGTGATTTATTTTTTGTAGAATGTAATATTATATTATTGTGAGTTTTGTGTTTTTTGCCATAGGTCCTTGGTTCCGTATATACAATAAATTATGAAATATCTAGCACCGTATATAATAAAATATATAATAAAATGAAATCGTATTCGGATAATATTATATATAAAACATATATGTAAATAAATAAATATGTTATACATTTTATACATTTCATATTAATATTGTTATATTATATACGTATATCATTATATACGATAATGTATTATAGAATTGGTTATAATATTATATATTATTTAATTGTACGCCAATATTATTTGAACATACGCAGCTAAATCTGGAACTGATAACATAACATGTATTTACAGTACATGGGACCCTGGTATTGTTGGCCGCTTTATATCTTCCTTTGTAGTTTATTTAGATCAAATAAATTAAATTTCATTTTTCAAATCAAACCTTATAATTATAATTTATAATTTTTAAATAAACGACACGTTAAAATAAAAATATTAAAATAGTTATCATTCATTAGTAGGACGTAGGAGGTACCTATGTAATAATTAAATTATAAAAATATTTTCAATATACTATTCAATATAATATAATTTTCATTACGTAGGTATTCGTATTATTATCTCTTATCATATAACACGAAATATGTAATTAATAAATTGAGTAATTTAAAATAATATCGTTTATTTAATATCAAATAGGTGCACCAAGTATTTAACCTTGATTCTGGGTTCCTGGTACTTTTCGTACACTTCAAGACATTTCCATATTATTTTCATTCATTTGTAGTCAATATTATTTGAACATACACAGTTATCTGGAACCATTAACATGTACCTAATCATTGTAATCAATTGATTTTCCTAATTATTTTATTATAAATTTGTAACTAATAATAAATACAATAATATAACTTGAATTACAATTTTTCTATTTTTTTTTTTTAACCTTTTAATTACTTTATTATTTTTAAAAAAGTAATAATAATTATAAATTTAATATTTGGTCACAGAAATAATATTTTATATTATTATAATATTATATTACGATTCTATTAAAGATTGCAATATATTTTAGCAACGGTATTATAGGCTTATGGCCTATATTGTGGTGATGTCATATTGATATTACAATATTGTCAACATATTATGAAAATAATTTTTAATCGAATATTAAAATATGACATTACAAGTATGATATTTTCTACTTACCTAAAGTTTGACTATAATTTCTGATTTTATTAATTGTTTTTTATACTTGCATCATATCATAGGCGCAACTAGAAATCAAATCTTGGGGGTGCTTAAGCTCCAGGTAGTTTTGCAAATCGTGAATACCCCCCCCCCCTTTACACAAAACAAAAATATTTGCTTATTATTACACAATAATTGAAAATAGGAACAAAAACCTTATGCATGCTTAATATGATAAAATGCTTTACATGCTTTATAATATAAAAGTCATTTTTAAACATACCTTTATTATAAAATATATTAAATATAATTGTCTAAATAAATAATAAATTATAATTATGAATTAATACTACATTTGGGGTACGGTGACTATGGATGCGAATTCGGACGAAAATCTGTTCTGACGAATTCTGACGATATCGCCAGAACAGATTTTCGTCCGAATTCGCCCATATAGTCACCGTAGCCTTAAATGAATTGAATTATTATAAATTATATAATACTAAATCTATACGGCGATCCGTAAATTGCTTTTATCAACCATATATTTTTTTAAACTTATTCAGATTTTATAGGGGTGCTTATTTTGACTTGTGGGGTGCTAAGGACCCAAAGCACCCCCCCTAGTTGCGCCAATGCATCATATTATATTCATATATTTCAAAATAGAATTATTTATGTATTTAAAATTTACATACCATATACAAAAAATACATATAAAAAATATATTAGGTTTTGACTTATATAATTATAATATGCAGTAAACAAATAACCATGATAAATTCTTACACAGTAATAATATCAAAAGTAATACTACAAAAAAAAAAAAAAAGGAAATTGAAAACAATTTTTGGCATGTTCCAACTTCCAAAGTTTTAATAATTAATTCAATTATTATAAAGTCGCATTTTGTTTGAAATGAAAACTTAAAACAAACTTAAATATTCTTCAAATATGTAACTAACAACTATAAAATAATAAGTTAATAAGTAAATGTCAAAAGTCAAACTCATGAACTGATGTTTATATAATATTTAATAGGTAATAAATAAAATCAAAAATGAATTTAAATATATTTTATTCCAGATAAAACATGTTATATTCTAAAAGTCATGTTTGACGTTTTAAATAATTACATCATAAAGTAAAACTGTTATTAATTTATTATACATACTATACGTCCATATAAACGTCAAAACTACGTTACTAGTACTACGTACTTACACTACGTCCAAAAAATCATATTTATAGTAAGAATTACATATTAATATAATATTATAGTTCTATACAAATTATTCTTGCATATTTGTCTTACTTAATTATGTTATATTATTGAAGTTAAACTATCCAATAGCAATCAAACTATACGACTTTTCAAAGTTTGTACAGGAATGAATACATATTATTGTATTGCATAATTATGATAATACCGCGAAATCCGAGAAAACTAGAGAAACGTTTGGAATGTTTTCTACATAGTTTGCAATACGTATAAAACATAAAATAATTAATAATACCGTACAGTAAAGTCTGTATATTATTGTATGGTTATTATATTTACGAGACGTATATAAGTGTAATAATGTACATTTATAGTATTAAACAATAAACTGCAGTAACTATTTGATTTGTCGAATTATTCAAAACGCGCGTATTATACTAACAGAGGTGTACCCAAGGAGGAGGATTCGGGTCCTTCAAAGTTCAAAGTATGAATACTAATATAGAAATATATAAAATTAACACTATAAAAATATTAACATTTCTTTTTTTCGTTTGTAATGAAATTACATAAAAATATTTCATATAATTTTTGACCTCCCTTATAAAATTCCTGGGTATGCGCAGTGGCGTATTTACGGGGGGGTCGAGTTCAACCCCCCCCCCCCCAGAGAACTAAAAAAGCACCCATTTTAACATTTGTTTAAAATTTTCATAAATTTTCAGAAAAATAATATAATATAGATTATAATATTATTTTTCTGAAATATACTTTGTTTAAGGCTCTCAAATGCATGATTTATCGTTATCGCCGACCGATGTCAATTTATCTGACTCATGTACGTATTTTAATGTTAGTTTTAAGCTTAAGTGGCCTCTTTACTGCCAATATTTTTGTTAAAAACTACCTAAACGCTTGATAATATTACTTGTAGTAGTTGTGATCGGATTTCAATTCTAAAAAAATAATAGAATTGAGAAATAAGTGTTCTAGATATCGTACGTTGTACTTTTGTCAATTTTCATTTTCTACTCAAATAAAAAAATGATTAAATATTGTAATAAAATAAGTTTTTAAAAATACAATTAATAAATAATAAATTTAATTATGTAAAAAAGTACTTCGTAGTTTCGTACGATCTCTTGTAGATTTGTAGCTGAATCTAAAAAATTTTTAAAAATTGAAATCCGATTATTTCAACTACATGTTTTTTTCCCAGGACCGTATTTAAAAAAATTGTATACTGTTAAAAACAAAATTACATTATTAAGTATAGTTATGGTAATTTGTGTTTTTTTGTTATAAAGTTATCCCAAAATTTTGACTTGGCACCCCCCCCCCCCCCCCCAAGTCTTTTGAGGCCCCCCCCCTGGTGAGAGGCCCCTTAAGTTCATATTTCTTGTTATTTTGCTGTTGTCGTCATGCAAGTGTTGTTTATTCCAATATGAAATTAAGTCTTATTTTAAGAATTTTCAAACCCCCCCCCCCCCCAAAAAAACATTGAAAATACGCCACTGGGTATGCGATACATAATATAATAATATATAGATTGGATGGTCATACATTTATTATAATATTTTATACGTAAAAATCTACTTTAATGTGATAGTCAAGACTATTTAATTAGCCGAACATGTTTGGAAAAAGTTTTGAAAAAGTTTAAACATATGAACACAAACGTTTTAATTTCACACATACTTTAATGAATTTGCAGGTTAGATAATAACTAAAAACCGTTATAAGATAAAATATCATAATAAAAAATACTATGTAATGCGTATTACGAAAATATCAACCAAAAAAAAAAAAAAAAAAAACGTTTTACTATTTTATTACTTTAACGTATACGTACAATAATAATATATAATATATTAATTACGATTTTGATTTTATTGACCGTTCGTTTATAATAATGAATAACGAACATTAATTCTAAAATCAAATGAGGTTATAAATCACTAGGTACATAATAATAATAATTATAATAATAATATATAATACACTATGGAATTTGGGCATACTTTTGGACGGTAAAATTATTGCGGCGAATATATTTTCTTTTCTTTTTCGTAGAAAGTTTTACCGTTTGCGATTCCCCGGAATCCCGTTTAGATATTTCAACTTAATCAAAAAATTATTTCGACTAAACATTTTGTAATTTACATACAGAGTGATCATATATGTCCTGTTATAATAACAGCAGAGATACATAATATAGATCATTACTAAATTCCTACAATGTTTGTTGCTCCGATCACTCTGTACAAATATCTATATTTATACATCAGATATTTATGTGTATCGTAGAAATCCCTACATGCGTAAAACGTAACGCGGTAATACATAGTAAGTATATAAAATACGATAAAAATATCAGACCGTATTTTTTGGAGCGAGATAAAATCCAATCACCGACACATATTGCTATAATAAAGAAATCAGACGAAGTTTAGTATCTTCTATATACAATCTACGACTATCCAACCTATTGATTGTCTATCATGTTATCTTCAAATATTTTACCTATACCTATTTAAAATAAATTCAAATTGTATATAATATTATTATATTTTAGGATATTCAAAATTAAAAAAAAAATTGTATTTTAAAATTTATTTATTGAAAATTTAAGAATGCTTAATGCTTATTATAAATTAAATTAAATTAAAATTAAACCCTATTAAAATTATGATATAGGGTTTTTAAAATAAGGGCATGAGAAAAAACAGTTCTAGATTTTCTTAGAATTAAGAATTAATTTACTCAGTAGGTATGGAATAATATTTAAAATTATAATGTCCAATTTTACCAAAATAAACGTGGAGTTTTTATAGTTGTTGATATATTTTTATCAATTTAAAATTTAGGTGCTAGTCAATATTTATAGGTGTACTTTTTGTATGGATTATTTAACTATGTATAGATCTAGATGTACTTATAAAAGTATTACAAATATTTATAATTTATATGAATAATTCTTGAAATAATGAACAGTTTAAAATCTAATAATATAAATATAAATATTTCTGTGTTATAATACCATATGATTCTGTCATCATAAATAATATTCAAGAACTTAATTTCAAAAATATAAGATCAGTGTGTAACATTCAAAAAATGTTTACGTTTCACCGAATGATAAACAAAATAATACTCAGTGTTGAACAACAGGATTAAATTTAATACTCTAATAGTGTATTTTATGGCGAATGCTAAATATTTAATAACATAACCTTTGATTATATATTAGCTATAAATAACAACCTGTTTACCACAATCCCTGTATAAACCTATATATTTTAATGGTAGACTATACCATGGTATACTATATGGTAATAGTGGTCTATGGTCTAGCTACAACTATCAGTGCGCCACTATCCAAGTAGATTTAATATGATATAATACAATAAGATTACAATTAGATTTAGGTATATGAATAAGACGTTGAGAAACAGTATATGGATAGTACTACCCTATACTAAATTCGTAGTAAAAACTACAGCCAAATGCCGGAAACTTTGTTAGATGAAGAGTGAAGACAAAGCATATTTTTTATATACTATAAAAAGATATTATATATTTTATATAATATACACAAGTGCAATATAGAAAGTATAAGAAATTAAGAACAGTATGATGGTAAAGTGGTGTGAAACATAAATGAAAAGCGTTTCCAATTATTTTGTTTGTTTACTATCCATCCTCTTTCGTATTTAAATATTATCGATATACTTATGTATGATTATCGAATTGAGTTTTCAGAAAAATTACTCTGGAAAATAGTGAAAACGTCTTAAGTCAATAATTTATTTCCGTACATTTTATACACAAATAATTACAAAGTATTCAAACTGCACAAATAAGCAAAAAAAGAAATGATTATTATTTATAGTAATATTATTATCCGGTCTGATAAAATGGTCAATTATCGAATTTGGTAACATTTTTTTGAATACACACGGTTTGATTAGAAATATTAAAGTGAGTAGTGATAAAAATGTTAAACATAATTTATTGTTATAAAACAATTTCCCAGTGACAGTCATTCACTATCCGACAACTCGTAATAAAATAATATATAATAAATTAACTCGTATTATTATAAACGCGCTTTAACTTTAACGCTTAAATAACCATATAAATTTATGGATTTTTTGCGGTACATTTAATAATTTTCACATTTTTCATTGGCGCTGTCAACACTATAATTTATATATTTATAAAACAGCGGTCAATGATTTCAAATGTTACATGATAATATAAAATATTATATTAATAAATAAATAAAATCATATAAAAAAAAATGTATGATATAAAACATACGTTTAAATATTTTAAATCTATTTTACTGTGTATAATATTAGTTTTATATAAATATAGAGAAATATTAAAATAAATTCAAAAAAAAAAAAAAAAAAAATTTATATTTCCAGTTAAAAACATATTCTGTAGGTACTCATTCAATTATAATAATAATATGTTCCACGAAATTTTTTTAATGTCTTCGAACAATAGTTTATATTAAATTTAATAGCATACAATTATGTAGCAGACAGATGTACATTTTAGATTTTACAACAATGATTTGAAAAAGCGCCAAATCATATTTATTTTCGTTGCCATAAAATTTAATTTTATGAAGTGAAAAAACAAATCATATTTTAATAAACTACTGATAGATATTTTTTTGGCAAACGTCCGATATAATTTTAGTTTAGTCTTTTGTATCGTTGAAAAATCTATACATTATTATTATATTAATTTTTGTCAATAAAAAAAGAATAAAAAAAAAAAAAAGACGGGCTGATACTCTTGACGCAGGGATTGCGTGTGCAAATCATAGTGTTCAATTTTAATTAGAATTTGAATGCAACGATAAACCATTGCATTCGAAAAAACGATTCTGAGCGAAATTCAGTCAGATAATGTACTCGTGTAGGTATATTGATTAATACATTACCATTTTTTCGGGGTCAAGTTTGAGAAATTCGGAAAATGACCTATACAAAGTACCAACTACATCCACTTTCCAACCGGAAACATATGCTATTCATGTAAATTGAAGCATTATTTCGGGTAGTAAAAGTGTTTTCATACTTAAAAAAAAAAAAAAAAAACACTTTTTTAAAGATGCTATACGAAAAATATATTATATACAATAAAGTTATTAATATAATTATTTACTAATGATATCTTTTTATTTTTTTATAAAATGATATTATAATGTAAGCGTTTTATGTACAACTTAACTGTTACTTTGTTATAAAATGTGTTTAAATTTAATTGGAATTTAAAACTTTGTTGACGACAACGTTCATTTAATATAATATAGATTTAATTTTAACATCCTATTATAACATTAAAATAACATAATGTAAAGTGTTTGGGTAAATACTATTTTACAGTAACTTGTTCATGAAAATGACGTTTACAATTTTGTGAGTAAATAAATGATTAAAATAAATATATAAATATATTAATTATTAAGTGATGCATATTTATTATAATATTCAAAATAACATGTTCTACAGTTTAAATTACATTTGCATGACATTAAATAAAATATTGTGAAATTAATGTATTTTAAATTAACTCTTATCAATATAATCACTTGAAATAAAATAACTTTATAAAACTATACGGCTATATTTAATCAAAAATGGTTCATAAACTTTTTTTTTTTAATTATAAAATATTAGATATAAAATTGATTTATTACTATTTATTCATAAATTTAGTTTTTTTTTTTTTTAGACGTATTATTATAAAATTATATAAATAATTATATTTTGTATATTGTATATAATTATAACGACAACCGATTCCTCTAATAAATATTATATAATTTATAGTTTAGTTCAAATTTTCTATAGAAAGTTTTTTTTATATAGAACCCAATAATATAAAAAGTAGAAACGCATTTCGACATTTGTTATTGCAGTTGAACCAATTGTAGTCTTTCCTCGCTACACGTTTAAAACATTATAAAAATAAAAACAATAAAATGTTTATTATTTTAAAGCAACGGAAGTTAATATGGAGGTCGTAAACTACACATTCAGACGACAAAAAAAAAAAAAAAAAAAAAAAAAAAATGCTATAAATTATCTCAAATACTATATAGTAATTTTTATTTAATGCTGTTATTATTACAGTGTAAGTGGTGAGCAATACATTATTTATTTAGTTAATTTATTAAACTGTAAGTATTTCAAAATTATTGTATTTTTTTCATAATTTGTTACTTTTAACAGCTTTCTTCGTACGACATACGACAATATGATTTCGTCAATACGTAATTTATAATATTTTTACTAAACATTTTAAACCACAAACGTATCATAAACATTATTTAATTATGTAATATATAATAGGTGACTGTAATTGGGTTATTATTACTGAATTGTTCAAATTAATTCGATTATTGTTGAATATACGTTTGTAAATAAAATCAGGTACTCGTTATTCTATTGAATTTATCAACTTTATAATAATATATTTATATATATCTACATATTGGTCATATTGTATAATGAACGTATATTCAAATAATCCTAAAACAGATGAATGAAGAAAACACGATTTATACACGAAATTAGGTTTGTATAGATTAATATTCAATAGTTACTAAATTTTGTTAATGGTAATTAATATATTTAACAACAGATGATAATAATAAACATTGTTGTGAGAATATATAGTATACATAAAAATGTATCTCGTATAGTTATATGAAAATTGACTTAATTATGGAATTTTAATTTTAATCTTTGTTAAAAAAATATAATACACATGTACATATTATAATATTACCATTGTAATGTTGTCAGACTAGTAATAATTAATATTTACTTTTGTGTTTTGTGCGATTTAAAAAAAAAATCGCGAATGAAGAATTAGTTTTATGTATAAAATAATATACTCGTATATTTCAATATTTGTACATTTGTTTTCAATATATTTTAATATTTAATTGTATACAACTGTTTTATATAATTATATAAGTAAATCTTAGATTTCAGTGCCATTAAAATCGAAATTATTTAAGTAAGACGAAGATTTTGGGATAAATATAAAATAAAATTAAATCGTGTATGGAAATTAACGAAGTATAAAATTAAGGGAAGAAACTGAATCTGTGTATATACCGTCGCATTGAAGTGAAAGTTAATATATAAACGCATATGGCCAGCTATTTTCATATTATTTTGGGATTAATGCAAATGAACACTTCTTGCATGCTATATTAAATTAATTTCAATAAATATATAAATGAATACATTTAATTGTAAATTGTAAATCACAACTATAAATTATAGATTTTTATTATAATTAATAAAAATAAACATTATATTTATATATAGGTATAACAAAATGACGAATAAAAATTTAAAATTTTATTATATTTCATTTTTTGAGCTAATAACAATTAATTATAATATGTATGTTGTATATGTGGATATATACTTATATTATGTACGTTATTTCTATATAATTAATAATTGTTTATAGACTGTATATTTATTACATATTTTATATTACAAATACAAATGAAGGATATATGACCTAAAATAAATTATATTTTATATTTTAAAACAATCAATATATTCGTTAAAAATATTAATATAATATTAATTGTGGCGTTATACATATAATATATAATATAGTATTGACTCGCGAGTTATGAGTTTTCATAATATAACAATTTATATTATTTAAGTTTAACTACTCGCTATTTATTGTAAAATAATTTACATTCATATAATATATTGTTATATATTTATATTGTAATATACAATATACATATTATTATGTCACGTATATTAATTATATAAAATAGGTATAATAATATTATGATGTATAAAATTATAAAATTAATTTAATTTAATTAATCTATTTGAAATGATATTAACGTACGATGACAAACTGGGTTTTCAAAAATATTTTATTTTTTTAATTCTCAGTTTTTCATTAAGTATTAAAACTTATTTCATAATGATTCCATTAGTTCAATTAAGATTATATTATAATTATTATTAATTTAGAAAACTCATAATTTATATAGCTTTTCATAATTCAAATTAGGTACATTCATTTTGATTTAAATTTGGAAAACGGTATGCAAATTAATAAAAACTTTTATCCGTGTACTAAATTGGTAAACTTAAAATTGTTTATATATCTCAAATTATCATTATACAAGTTGGAATACGCGTTCATTATCTTTGTTTTGGTTGAATCAGAAGCTATATTCAACGAATTAAATGTTTTAATTAATGAAAAATGTATAAGCTGTGTACATATTTTCACATAGTTTTACATGAAAATGCATTATTGTTAATTAAGAAGTTTGCAAAAACTATATAAAGATAAATGAAAAGTTATAAAATCTATAAACGCTTGTTGCTTGTATTTTTTTTGCTGTTTTACCTGAATGTATTGTTTGACCAAATGACATATTGTTCTTATACTCAATAGTTACGAAGGTAGGAAATACAAATATTTTGCATTGTTTATTTAATATAATAATCGTTGCTCTTAAAAATATTTGTTATAATTTATAAATAAATAAAAAGATGAGCTGATACTCCTGCCGCACAGGATACAGGTGTGCGAACCATAGCGTTTAATTTTATTTATAATTTGAATGCAATGATAAACCATTGCATTCGAAAAAACGATTCTGAGCGAAGTACAGTCAGATTATAATTTTCGTTTGAACTAAAAATATCAACTTAAAACAGCTATAAAAAAAAATTTAGATTAGGGATTTTTCTAATATTTCAGTATGATGTTAATTAATATGTAAGTATACTTCAATAAAATTTTCAGACCTTAATACCAAAAATTGACAATTTTATCAAACATTATATACGTAAAAACGAGAATTTTACGAAATATTCAATGTTCAATATTTTGTAGAAAAATTTAAAAAACGGTTCCAAAATTTTACCACATATATATAATAGCTATGTGAACCTTCAAAAAAAATTTCAGGTCTCTATCTAAAAAATTGCCTGAGTTATCGTGAAATGTAGAAATTGAATTCGTCAAAATTTCATTTTTCGTGAAAAATGCCGTTTTTTCGTCATTTTTTCGAAGTTTTTTCTACCGCTTATAGTAAATTTTGAGAAATTCGAAAAATGACCTAAATAAAGTACCATCTACATCCACTTTTACATCTGAAACTCGCTATTCGTGAAAATCGAAGCGTTATTTCGGGTAGTAAAAGTGTTTTCAGAATATTTATTTATATGTATGGATTCTAAGATTTTCGTTTTCCTAAAAATATCAACTTAAAACGGCTATAAAAAAAAATTTTGACAATGGATTTTTATAATATTTTAGTATGATGTTAAGTAATATGTAAGTATACTTGAGTAAAATTTTCAGACCAAAATACCCAAAATTGCCAATTTTATCAAACATTATATACGTAAAAACGTGAATTTTACGAAATATTCAAAGTCTAATATTTTGTAGAAAAATTAACATAACGGTTCCAAAATTTTACCACATATGTATAATAGCTATGTGAACACCCAAAAAAATTTTCAGGTCGCTATCTTAAAAATTGCCTGAGTTATCGTGAAATATAGAAATTGAATTTGTCAAAATTTCATTTTTCGTGAAAAATGCCGCTTTTTCGTCATTTTTTCCAAGTTTTTTCTACCGCTTAGGGTCAATTTTGAGAAATTCAAAAAATGACCTAAATAAAGTACCAACTAGATCCACTTTGCTACCGGAAACATACCCTATTCGTGATAATCGGAGCATTATTTCGGGTAGTAAAAATGTCTTCAGAATAAAAAAAAAAAAAAAAAACAAAAAAAAATCACACATCATTGTAAAACCAATACATTCTTCGCTTCGCTCAGAATCTAAAAGTGCCTAGATCAAATTATATTATTTTATTTATATTATACGATCCAAGTAAATATATTTATTATAATATTTCAATAGTAATTATGAAAAAATTGTTTCTATACGATTTGTACTTCTATTTAAATTATTAAATCCATTAATTGTTTATGATATTTATGTAGTAACAATAATGATAAAAATTGTTTATAAACGATATACGATTCTATGTACCGTTACAACGGAATAACTTCAAAAGCATCTTAATTTTTTTTAATGACTTTTTTTTTTGTAAAACATTAATCGTGCATTATATTATATTTTGTAAAATAATATATTATAATTAGGTCTGTGTTGTTTTATTAAAACGACTTTATGGGTTTTAAAATAGTCTTAACGTTCAAGTCTGTATTATACATACATACCATTCTATACCGATTCTAATTTAGAACACAAAAATTCTTCCTTGTATAATTATTATTATCTTTATGTCACATTAATAGCTCTTGGATTTTAGTATGAGATTTACAGGGTATTAAAAAGTTGACATCACAGTGAAAATAGCAGAGCAATTGGCGTGATGGTAGCTAAGACCATATAATATTATATAATTACATAAAACCAACACAGAATATTATGTTATATTAACATTATCAATTATTATATAATTATAAACGAATATTATTAACATTATAAAAGATTACGCTTTTTGTAAGTAGACATATACAAAACACGACTGCAAGATAAGTGCCTACCTGTTAAAGCGTTAAGTCTTAAGTATAACTGTATAAAGTAACAGTAACTGCTGTAGTAAAGTGGAAACGGTAACACGTATGACAAATAGTAATAAAATATATAAATTGATTTAAAACATTAGTAAAATAATTTATAAGTAACATTTAATATTTACCTATGTAAAAACTATTCAAATTGAATATAATATAATAATATTATTTCGATTTTTATTTTTATTTTATCAAGACAAAGAAAAAAAAAATGTAGAGGTCTTGAAGTACCTACTATATTATAAAATGCGTACTCACTATTTACCTATATGATCGTTGAAATGTTTTAAATCTTTCACCTCAAGACGTTTGTTTGATGGACGTTAACGAAGCATATGGTGATTGCTATAACGGTTCGAAAGACAGGAACACATTACATCTGTCGTTTGTCGCCGAGTTGAAAATTGAATAAGTTCCAAAAAGAAAAAAAAATTTTAATGACACGTCTTTTCTTTAACAACACGCACACGCCTCGTCTTCGTCCACACCATGACTAGAACTTCAAAAGATACATTTTGAATTTGATGTCAATTAAAAATATACGAATACACACAGTTACATAATATTATTACATATACATCACACGCTGTTCTTATTTCTTAAAATTCTCGCTGTTTTTAATCGTACAATTTTAAGTTAAATAAATAAACTTGTAATCACAAAATTATTATCAAGATTGTCATAAAACATATTATTATCATATTCAACTCGTTTTAGATAAAATAATTATACGAGTATCTAATGTAATTTGAATATTCCAGTATAAATATGTATCATAATATTTTATCGTAAATTTATCCGGTTCGCACTATATAATATAATATAAATAAGTGTATACAGTATACCAAAGAAACAGAGAATTTAACTGATAAATTTTAACTGAATAATAAAATATTTATTTATTTATTTTTTTGATTATATGAGATATGACATATTAAATATTCTAAATACATTTCCATTGCGTTAAATCATCAACTTTTATCCGATAGACGATGAGAAATGTATGTTTAATATTGCCCCAAGAATTATTATATATTCGCCATTTTTGAACACGAATATTAAGTTTGTTGCAGTGATAACCTTGTTATAATATAATATATACATTATGCAAAACTAAGTTTAAAACACAAAATATAATTTTTCAATAAAGTTAAACAACAGTAATTTTTTCTCCGTCATATTTCGTCGTTCTGTTTTGAATTCGTTAACATTATATAATTTATCCAGAGAAAAACAAAAATGGAATACTTGTTATAATTTCGGACAACCGCTTCCCCTTCGTCGGGACATGAATTATGCATAAACCTCTGCAACGAATAAAGCCCGAGAAAATACTTTCGCAGACCGACCTCGCGCGTATGGCTTATGAGCTGAAACAAACCGTATAATATATACAGGGTGAAGATTAAATTTTAAAAAAAAATATCATGATGCGATATCATACGTGCGTTTAGTATCATTATTCATTTCTGTGACCGGATTTTTTGATAACTCTGTATAATATAATATATATTATATGTGAAAAGAGAAAAAATACGAACCTATTTTTTCTTTTTTCGTTTTTTTGTGTATACATTTTGCACGTATTTCGTAAAAATTGCCTTGGCCCTATTATTAAGAGCTTAATGCTGCTAATTCGTTTAGTTTAACGCGCACATACGTATTTAAAGAAAACGAAAAATCGGGTAATGATGCCAAGTGTTCGTCAACTATTCACAGTCGATAAACACTTTACTTATTAATATAATGATAATAATAATGATAACGATGTCGTCTCTAGTTAGGGAAGAGATGTGCATTATTGGCTGCAACAAAAAAATAAATAAAACATACAGGAGAGCGGTTGCCAAATGCTGAGGCGTGGAGGGGAAGGACTTGATCAATGAACATCTTCACTCCGGTAGTAACGTGCGAACAGCCATTAGAAATGGATATAAAATATCGAATACGAACATGTACGGTTGGAGTTTACCATGATAATTAAATATTAAAATTTAGACGAAAATAAAATATGTTATCATGTATATAAAAATATTTTGTACAAGATTATAGGTAATAGATTAGAAGTTTCGTTATGGGAATCGTGTGTTGAACGTTGAAGGGCGTAATGCGATTATCGAGAAGACGACTACTGTAATTAACGTGAGAAACTCTATTTTACTTTTTTAATATTACGAGATATAGATTTATCGTATCTCACAGATACTATCGAATAACGATTTGTAATATTTTATTTTATCAATTTCATTCATTGTTTTAATATTGTGATTTTGTACAATATATATAATGTATAATATAATCGTAGACTATAATAATTTACTGCACACGGTTCAAAGTAAAAAATAAAATTTGATTTTTAATATACTCATTATAAGTTATCAAATTAATTAATAATTTTCTTCTTTTTTACGTTTTTTATACGAGCGTAAAAACGATGAGTCCAAGAGTACACGGTAGGTAAATACACTGAAATAATCGATTTTTTTTTTAATTTAACGTTTTTTTTTTTTAAGTATCTATAATTATAAAAAAAAAAAAAAAATGTTCCAAATATAAAAATTTAATTTCAGTGTTTATTTTATTATAATTGCGTGTTATCCAAATTAAAAATGTGAAATATATACGTTTAAAATAATATATGGAAAATAATTTTAATATAAAATGCAATAAAATAATTATAAAAAATTTGTTCCTTATTTTGAATAATATTAGTAAATAGTTATATTTACTATTGTTATTTTAAATTTTTAATGTCATTAATTCATTATTAATATAATTTATGATAACGAATTCTTTTTAATCTTAATATTTTATGATAGAAGAACAATATTTTATACAATTCAATTAAAAATGAGTAAATAAATCGAACTGTTAAAATTATAAAATCATTGTTTGCTTTAAATATAAATTATAAACAAACCTAGGTATATAAAATAAAAAGTTAAAATTCTATAAATTTTCTACTTTTTTATTCTTTTTACATGCAACATGTATTATAGTTAAAAACTATGACCTATAAATAATATAGCTTTTAATCAAAGTAACTACATTTTATATATTTTAAGATTAACAGTAATTATTATGAATATATACAAAATACAAATATTCTAAATAGTAAAATAGATTATCATCACAACACATTTACATATTAGCCAAGAAATATGGCAGACATGATAAAATATTAGACGAATTATTCTATTCTTATATGAATATATATAATATTATATTTATTATTAATATATCATTTACAAATTAAATGTTTATCTTGTCCAACACATTATATTCATTAATTATGATAATAAGCAAAACACAACATTAATTGAAATTAAAAGTTGTATTTTTAATTTATAAAAATTATTCTTTCTAATATTAAATATAAAATATAATCAATTAATTAATAATTGTCAACTTGTAAAAGAATATACCTAGATAATATGAGTTGAAAAGAAAGTAGGACAAGGTTCTTAAAGATATTAATTTAAACACAATTTTACATTATGTTGTTTTTAGTCTGGTATGTAAGCACTAAGCATATTGTAATATATGAAAAATGACAAAATATTTAAATTTTCAGTGCTCTGCGTTTTAAAATTAAACATTGTTTTTTTTTTTGCGTTTGACATTGATGTAATTTTTAAAAATCACTTATAGATACTTTTCACAGAACATTCTAATAATTTATAATAAAATTAATTATACGAAACAAATAATTGTTTATAAATATTTATAAATTTATAAAATCAGAAGTCATTCAATTTTAATATTGCAGTAGGGTTTCACATGCATACAAAATATACATTATACTAAAAACTAAACTATATTTTATTTAAATTTAAATAATGAGCATTTGAATGGTTGGAATATCAGTATAACATATAGAAATAATAATAATAATTTTCTTTTATAATCGAATCTTTTATAATAACTAATAATTAATAACTAATAAGTAATTATTATCACGACTATTTATTAAAATCACACGATTAACTATTAAAATATACACAATTTTACATAACTCTAATTGTTTGATTTATATATTATTATAATACGAGTACATATAAGATATAACTTCTATTCACTCCACTCACATTTAGAAATATGATTTTACAATATTTTCGCTTAACTTATTTATTACTCTTTATGAAATATTGTATAATGTACAAAATAAGCAGAAATCCATAATATCATCAATACATGATATTATATTATATCTATATATAATAAATATAATTTTTCAATAGGTATTTGAGTATTTTTTTTTTCTTTGTAACACAATGATCAGATCATTCTGTACATATAATGTAATGTGTTATATATAAATATAATATATGTTATTTTGTTTATGATGAACTCATGTTTCAACGTACCTACATTATCTTCTTTAATGACGTTTCATAGTTTCTTTTTTTCTTTTCTTTTTTTTTTTTAAACCCTTTTATTGTTAGGTTTTAATTCTTTTTGATTTCAGAATAACGGGCAACTCGATATTTATGTAATATGCATTATAAGACATATTATATGGGTATTAATATATAGGACACGGGTAGTCTTTATATTATTTTATTTGACGTATAGTACCACGTAGTAATCCTAAACACAATAATGTCATACGAAACATCAATATTTTAACATAAAACCAAAATATAGAAGGTAGGTATAAAATAATAATGTGCCCATGATATGCGTATTGACATCGGATTAAGATTATTCAAAAATCTCTAGATTCTACAATATGTAATATAAATACAACGAATGGGAGTGATGGTATGAAAATAAAAAATATAAATTCGTATTTCAAGTTTCTTATACGATCCTACATTCAAAAAAATGTCGTATCTCCTTCAATATTTTATTAGCCATGCATCGCAATCCCAGGAAAATAAAAAACGAACGACGTATTAATATGACATTTTTCATCTTGAAACATGTCCATGTCCATTACAAATCTCCGGCCAACAAATACAATTTCATATCTAGGTATTTGTTTGAAATTATTATTCTATTAAAATAAATTTTATTAAATATTAAAATGACCTAAATAAAGTACAGTACAAACTACATCCACTTTCCAACCAGAAACACATGCTATTCGGGATAATCCGAGCATTATTTCGAGTAGTAAAACTTTTACTTTTACTTTTTTAGTGTCTTTAGACATAAAAACAAAAACAAAAAGACACACATCATTGTAAAACCAATATATTTTTCGCTTCGCTCGAAATCTAAAATGCAGTAGCGCAACCAGAAATATCACATGGGGAGGTGGTCCATAAAATTATAAAATGTGTGGCTGTACACTTGTGCTTCAATTTCTTATAGATTATACCTATATAATATACGTAGTACTTTGAAATTTGAAAATGTTTGTATGTACAATTGAGTATGCAAACCTATACAAAAAAAAAAATTGTTATTAAATTGAAGAAATAAATTCGATTCATGGAGGGGGGTCCAAACCCGGGATCCCCCCTGGATGCGCCATTGCTAAAATGTATATTTAGAAATGATTTATTCATTATATGCATGTTAAAATTTTAACTAAAGTAAAAATATTAAATTGTTTACTGAAATTTAACAATTATTTAAGCATTCACCAACATTTTTATTTAATTTATATTAAATATGTTAGTGTATTACTGTTATTAAACAATATGTATATATTTTGATTTGATATTGTATGTTTCAAAACAAAATTTCTAACTATTTATAAACAACAAGATTAATGTCGTACATTAATTAATTTCCAGTTCTTAATTAGTCCCTATTTAAATAGTAGATAGGTACACCTTAAAACTTTTTAAAACTACCCATAAAACTCAAATCAAATCCTACACAAATTTCTATTTTTCTATATTTGAAAATTTACAAAAAATTGTTTTAAACGTGACTAGAATTGAAAAAAAATACTTTAATATTAGTGTAGAACTGATAAAGAGGTAGGTACCTATTATATGTAAAAAAAAGTTAATAATATAATAAATCCACAATTTATAAAATACGATCTTGTTCTAATGAAATCATAGAATGTCACACAATAATATTCACATGGTATAGGTAGTGCCTATCTATTTTAATATAACCAGTCGTATATTCGGTAATTATTTATTTTCATTCATAATTTAGTAAGTGGAAACCCGCTTGAACAAACGAAATGAAAATGGTTGTCTCGTAAAAAAACTTATTACCATAATGGCAATTGCATATTGGATATGTACAGGAGTAGAGGCGTATTCCTATTTTGTTTTAGTTGCATATTTTAAAAGGGTGTTGTAGCCTTGTAGGCATAATATTAATATATATTACTAACCTTCCGCATGTAATATAGTAATTATGTGTGTATCTGTATATATGTGAAATATGCATGAAAATATATCATGAGGTAGAACCAAGCAATTTGTATACTTATTCTACAATGTAATTTACAACCAGGTCTTATTATCACGAATTCACGAAATTATCTAATGAACATTTTCATTACGTCATAGTTCATTTTTTCTTTCTTTTTTTTGTGAATCGTGCATTCGTGCGTGCGTGTCAGGTGTAGAACATAAAATTTATGTACGTACGAATTTCAAAATTTTGGTTACAAATGATTACAAATTAAGACATTAAGTATTATATCGATTAAAAGTGGGTTCAAAACTTTATCTCTAAACTCTCTCTCCCAGTTCTGTTATAATTCAGAAAGCATGAGCTTAAAAATGTTCAAATATTAGTTAAAAATAGTTATGAATCAAAAGAAATAAGTGAACATTTATTTGGTTTAATTTGGACAATTGGGAGAGCTAAGCAAAATTAGTCCCTTATTGAGAAATCAGAAAAGTCGGTTACAAAGGGATAATACAAATGTTTATCCAATTTAAAACAAATTAAACAAAATTAATATTATCGTTATGCTCATTTATTTAAACCATAGATTATAAACTAAAATCATATTAATATATAATCTATTTTAATAGCTGCTTTATTAATGATTAATATTTAATAATGTAATTATAATTTAAATGTTATATTATTATATAATATATAACTGTGATTAAACAGTTTTAACGTTTAATTAAAAATTTAAAGTTGGAAAATGACTGTATTTGCATATATTTGAAAATCTAAAATAAATAGTTTTTCCGTTTTAAATATTTTTAATTTAGTTGATTTAGAACAAAAACTCTATAGAAAACATTAATTTTTTAATTATTTTATTATAGATGATGCATGTCGCGTATTTATTCTAAAACCCAAAAATATGACAAACATTAACAGTTAAGCAAACAATAAATAAATTACTGTCTGAATTATTGTTTTATATGTTATAAGTATCAGTGTATCACCAAATCGAAAATTCCGTAATAAAAAATATACTATAAAATTCATAGAGAATATTATTTTAATTTTATACTATACGTATTTCTCTTGTATCATATAAACTTTGATAATTAATTGCCCTCTAAATAGTAGCTTGAACCGGTGATTTTTATGACAATATTAATAATATTATATTTCTTATTATAAAATATGATAAGATAATAAATTAATAACATTCTCCATTTTTATAGGAAATTCTTTAAAAAATATGTCGTTTACAAAAAAAAAATAATTTTAAAATTTAAATTTCGGATTAATCTATGCAGTATTATTATTTATGAATCTAGTTCTATATAATTTTTATGTATTATTGAGGAAATTTAGACGTAACAAAATATTATTAATTTTATACCTATACTATAATAGTTGATTTAATCATTCGTGATGGGGACTATTTAAATTGAGCAAAAACTATAAATGTATATCGATATATTTTATAAAAATAAACAT
Source organism: Tetraneura akinire (assembly GCA_021307375.1). Taxonomy (NCBI): domain Eukaryota; kingdom Metazoa; phylum Arthropoda; class Insecta; order Hemiptera; family Aphididae; genus Tetraneura; species Tetraneura akinire. The sequence continues at coordinate 9,515,295 of JAIUCT010000016.1, read as the reverse complement.
ATCATAATACAGTTAAAGAATAAATAATTTTTTAATAAACTGATTTTAGATTCTGAGCGAAGCGAAGAATGTATTGGTTTTACAATGATGTGTGATTTTTTTTTTTTTATTCTGTAGACATTTTTACTACCCGAAATAATGCTCCGATTATCACGAATAGGGTATGTTTTCGGTAGCAAAGTGGATCTAGTTGGTACTTTATTTAGGTCATTTTCGAATTTCTCAAAATTGACCCTAAGCGGTAGAAAAAACTTCGAAAAAATGACGATTTTCAAGATAGAGACCGGAAATTTTTTTTGGGTGTTCACATAGCTACTATGTATATGTGGTAAAATTTTGGAACCGTTTTTTAAATTTTTTACAAAATATAGGACTTCGAATATTTCGTAAATTTCTCGTTTTTACGTATA
>JAIUCT010000016.1:9460655-9514875 GCA_021307375.1 Tetraneura akinire | reverse complement strand
TAATATTATTCTAAGTCATTATTATCATTTTCCAAATTATCATATTATATCATATAACATAAAACGCCCATCATTTTATTATACAATTTGTATCTATATGCAATAAATTTAAGTATTATATTCAAACCATATATTATTTATGACCTGTATTTGACTACTTAATAATATATTTAAATACAAATATAAAACAATATTACCTCTTAATACCTTCACGGTATATTTTTATAACCTTTATAATAAATTAAATTAAAAAATAAACACATATCACAAAATATATTCGATTATATTTTCATTTATCATACATCGTAATAAAACAATTTTAAATACAGTTCAAATGTTATTCACAAAATATTAAATTACCTACTCCTATATACTCCTATATACTCCTATATTACTCTACCATAAGATAACAATTTTATTTTGGTAGTATATAATATTTTTGTACGTCAAAAATCCACATCCATAAAATATCATCTAAGAAAATATTATTTTTACTTATACTGTATTTTATTCGAACAGCGCATTTCCTAAATAAATGTAAGAATATAGAAGTAAATATAGAATAACCTTAAAAAAGTCAATCGAGTGTAAAAAAAAGTTTCTCGTGAGGGTTGCATTATATTATTCGAATCAACTGGAAACGTATAGCATCTGTTTCAGTAAACGTTATTGCATAACATTTGGTGGGACATTATTTTACTAAAAAAACAACAGTCTTTATTGGAAAAGTAAATCGATAAAATAATAAAGTTTGGTAAATATTTTTTTTCGATTTAGACTATTTTAAATTAATGTTGTCATAAAAATATTAAACGTAATTAATTCCACCTAATGCCATATTCTGTTTTTGTTAATAAATCATCAATTTATTTAACAAATTAAAAGTTCTTTTATAAAAATAATATAATATGCGTATTTTATTTTGGATTTCTTTTAAATTTGTCATAATTTGTTATAATAATGACATTTTCATTGCACTTCTTACAATTAAACTTTATAATAGTTAAGTTAAAACTCGAAAATTACTATTAGGTATATAATAAATATATACGAGGTGTAACTTTATAAACCGATTAAATAATCAAATACTTTGATCTATTTAAATAATAAAGTGTTTCGATACATTTAAAAATATTAAAATTTAAAATTATTATTTCAGGTCAAATTTACATTAAAAAGTTACGTCGGGAAAACGAGCAACTTAAAAGAGAAATATGGAACTTAAGAGAAGAATACGAAAGATTAGAAAATTATGTTAAAAATCAAGAGCAATCAGAAAACGAAGAGGTAATTTATACCATAAATACGTATATATATTCTTCTTCTTGGGTTTAATGGTCCTTTAAGACCATTCCGTCTCACAAACAAGCTTCCAACCTTCTCTGTCCAACACTTTATTTCTCTAATTGGACCCACCTCCCATCTGTTCAACGACCTTTTTTATAACATCTTCCCAGCGCATTCTTGGTCTTCCCCAAAGTCTTTAACCTAAAGGATTTTCTTCAATCACTGCCTGTAGTATCAGATTTTGGTTCCTCAAATCAAGCCCACTGTAGTTTTCTTCATCTGATAACTTTCACTATATCTAAACCACTATATAATGTTTCCAGCTTTAAATTCTTTCTTCGTCTACACTTCCCAGTTATTTCGTCCTTGACTGGGCCATAAATTCTCCTCAACACTTTTCTTTCAAAGATAATGAATATGTTTTCGTCCAATTGTCTAAATGGCTATTTTTCTGATCAATACAATGTAACTGGTCGTATTAGGGGCGTATATATTATTGTTCTTTCATTCTTCGCGATACTGCTCTTAAATTTAGTACCTTAGTAAGTCCATAAGTTACATTTATTCCCAGCTTGAATTCTTGCTGCTACCTCATAAGCTAAATTTTTTTTTTTTATATATATAGTATATATAAAATATTCAATTTTATATGTGGTTTTAAACCGCGGGGTCAAATAATTAATCCTTTTTTAAACATAATATAAAGATATTATATTTATATAAATATATATATGTATGTATAATAACATTATATAATTAAACATTAATTGTCATTAACGGACTTACTTTTTAAGTTACTTATAAAAGATAATGAATAGTTAAATAATAAAACTATAGTTAATAATAATAATAACTAAAAAAATTTAATTTTACGATATTATAAATCCTATGAAATCCTCACGAGAACTTATAATCATTTTGTCAACATCATATTATATCTTATTATTTCAAATTTTTGAAGATGACATTTTTGTTTGACATATTGGTTGATTTATAATTACAAAAAAAATATTAAAATATTATTATATTTTATAAAATTATATTAATAACATTAATAGTTTCTACAAAAGTTGTAATTACATATTAGAAATAATATATCGATTAATGATTTCAATCTAGTTTTTATAAATTCATAATATGTTAATCACTGCACTGTACTTTTACTATATGCAAATACAATTTCTTAATATTTATAAATGATAACTATTAAATTTACCTTTTCAATTATATTCGTAAAAGGTAAAATAACATATCACAATAAATTACTATATTATGTAGCGATTATCATATAATATATATTTAAATATTAAATAACAAAATAAATGTATACTACTATACTTATAACTTGTTTTATTATATTTGTATATATTATTTTACCTTTTGGGTATTATAGAAAAGACGAATTGTTTTAAAATATTGTAATAATATTGTTTTCATTGGCAAAATTCCTATATATATTACTGTTTATACAATATTATATTATTACATATTATTCATACAATTAGAAAAAACACGTATTGTGTAAATAAAGCTATTGATTCATAGTTTTAAATTTAGATATGGGTCAATACCAACTATACGATATATTTGATAAATAAATCAAATAAATAATTTATATCTTTGCAGATTTTATTTTTAACTAAAAATAAATTTATATATTGTTATTATTTAAATATTAAATAAAATATAAATTTTTATAGTTTATTTTTTCATAATTTATAACAATATAAATGTAGTAGCACACCACAGTTATTTTCATCAAATATTTATTCAATATTTTATGAAATATAATATCTAATATAATTATATTGTGATTGTCTCAATCTGCGAATCAATAAATTATTATATTATTTTTATTGACATATTCATATTTAAAATATTTAAATTGTTTCTATTCGTATACGTGAGACAAATTTCACTAAATATCGACTTTACTCTTAAACATTACAATATTATATATTATAAATTTCATTTTTTTTTTTTACTATTTTTCAGTAGAGAATAGAACACGAGTACAACTTTTATGCTTACAAACATATAAATTATGATATAACACAGTCCACATTGAATTGGGTATCGGCTTATCATAATTTCAATCTATAACTATATACAACATATTTAAGGTCAATAGTAACCAATTTAAAAGTTTTCTTGTAAATAAATACTGTACCCCCATTACATGTATATACAGATAAAATAAAAATATCCTACTTTCACACGTGGTGGTAGACTGTTATTATAGTTGTTATTTATCGCCTATAAAATATTATCGATACAAAAATAAAATTTAATGACATTATTAATATTTATTCTTATTCATTTGCTTCCATTAAAACGGTCGACCAAACGATTTGTATATTGTTCGTCGTCACGTTGATTTGTCCACACTTTCATATTTCGTTTTACACCAGTAATGTACAAGAGTGCACGACTAGAGAATTTAAGTATTTAAAAATTTGGAATGATATTGTAATTTAATCAGTGGCGGCTCGTGATCACTGATCAAGGGAGTGCAACTTTAAATATTTTTCTTTATATAAAAAAAAAAATGAAGTAATACACATATTTTAATAAAATTAATACTTTATTTTTAATAGGTACACATTATAATATTAAGGAATTATTTTATATATAAAATCCATACGTCTGGTTTTTGTTGATGAAAAATGATCAATTACTTTTTTATTAAAATCGATATCTTCTCTAATCATTTCACTTTCATTACTAATCATAGATAACGCGTTCAATCTTTCTTCTCCCATTGTACTACTATTAAACTTACTATTAATAAAATAATATTAATTTATTCTTCCTGTCAAATGACTAAAAATAATGCGTTGTCACAGCTACGTGCTTATGAATTGGAAATACCTAACTGGAAAAATAAAATCCATAGTATTTATATAATACTTTATAATTAAATTATTATTTGGACGACTCGTTGGGTCGTCCAAATACTTGCATAAGAAATCAGTTTAAATGCATACGCACGCGCATGATCACGCGTATAGTAATGTATTATACTAACGTATAGGTACTCGTATTATTACAACTGGATGACAAAATATTTCGTCCTACATACCTACCAAAAGTTATATGTAAAAACCTGATTATAGACACTTTTTGACCTTTGTACTCCACGAGTCACAAATTCACAATACGTGCACGAGATAAGACATATTATGAAACTATAAAGTATAAAATACCTATATATTACAATGTATAGTTAATAGTTATAGACTATCGACTATCCACTTTTATTATTATTTCCTTAAATGTAAGTAGGGAGGGCGATCGTCCCGTCGTCCAAGCCAGGAGCCGCCACTGAATTTAATACTAATAAAGTAATAACAACTTCATAAATTAATATACTAAATTGGATTTAAGTGTTTATAATAAATATTAAATAAAAAAAAACTGTTCTTTTGGAATCGTATATGTATTAAATAGATATTTCACAGTCCATATAATTGGGGCGTTAATCATTATAATATTATGCAGACAATTTTTTGTTTGGACCTACTTATGTGTACGTTATATTATGCCCAGATACCCCAATGATTATTATTAATTTCAGTTTAAGCCACTTAAATGTAATTATTTTTTATTCTATATTTTTATTATTATCGTAACAGTCTAATAGTTAAATTTATCATAATATTGATATGTTTTACGTTTGATTACGAAATATATTTTTGTCCGGGAATATAATTATTAAATTATTATTTATCTGTATAGTCGTGTAGTAGTTAATATTATTTTTTTATAGTATTATACACATTAATGATTAATCATAATTACAATAATAAAATTAAAATTACATTATTCCATAAACTAATGAAAACCAAATGATATTGTCAGAATCAGAATAATCGTTGTTTTGACCGTTTCCCTTTCGTATTTAATTATTATTATATATTTTCTTTTATTTAAAATAATAATACTCAAAGTTTTAAATAATATCTTATAAACGAAACACTATAATATACAAGTCCATTCTATCCCTGCGCGCTCGATTTTTTCTATTTTATTCCTTATGATTTCGAGTTTTAGTGTTTTACCCGTTCAGGTTTGTATACACAAAGACGTTGATATATCAACTTTAAATATTTCTAAATATCTCAGATATAAATTTATAGTAATATTACATTGAAAAATTTTGTTATTTTTCGAGTACAAATTTTTTTATATTGCCTATCGATATCGTCAGACATTTTGTTACGAAAACAATTTAACGCAGGTCACTAATCTAGACTTATTCTAGTAGACGACTTTGCATCAGAAATCGTCTAATTCTGAATCTGAATTCATAATATTTTATACTCGTAATATATACTTGCGCTATCTAACGGTTCAAACATTTGAATGTGTGTCTTATACAATATAATTATATGACACACAATCTTTTTAATAACAATGTAATAATAAAATGTTTTAAATATTAATGACGAAAATAATTAATCGATATTGTACTGCAATATCGAATACATTTAATGATTTAAACCGTTATAAAATTCAAATAAAATCGATTATTTTACTTATATTTTTTTTATGGGTAATGTTATTTTAAAATACAAATTATATTGTGCAGATTGTAGAGTGATCAGTGATATGAGAAATTCATGTTACGAAAATATACGAATAACGTTAAGAATAAATGCAATTTTCATTACTATCTTATACTTTGAAATGTTTTCATATTGGTCATCTTGTATAACTTCACGTATCGTGTATTATTTATAATATAATTTATATAAAAATTCAAACTAAGCTAATTATATTAGCTTATTTAAACTTTTAAGATTATAAAACCAATATTTCATTTTTTGTCACTTTTCAATATTTACTTCTGAAGAAAATTACATGCAAAGTATCGTTTTCAAGACATGTATAAATTATTAAGAAAACGAAGGATTTTTTTTTTTTTTTTTTAATAGAGATGTAATCGACAAACCACTGAATTTAGAATCGTATATAAAACGCCCAACTTCGCTCAAACATTATCATAAAAGTTGACTGATTGACTGATGTGTGTTAGTAATGTAATTACAAAAATGAGTAAATAACAGAATCCACTCGAAACGCGTCCCCTCTGAATGGCTGTTCTGTTTTATGCTTTTATATAATACGCGATATTAAATATGAAATACCATCATACAAGATGCATGAGTTTATTGTGTCAGTCGAATGTTCGCGAGAGACGTACACGGTATACAACACATCACATGCGATGCGTGTACAGTTCGTCAGTATAGCGGAAATAATATAATATTTTATTTTATTATAAATAATACACATCAGTCGGTAACCTAATCTAACCTAACCGAAATTACACTTTTAAGGTAAAAAAAAAAAAAAAAAAAACATTCTTTCGGTCTACAATAAAATTGTACACGTAACTAAAGTACAAAATAATAACATAACGATGCCTTTAAATACGCTGAAAGTATTATTATTAACCAAAATACAATGACACGTCACTAATCAACCTAACCTAACCTAACCACTATAATAATATATGAATATGCGGGATACCACAACGTGATATTATAATATAAATCGTATTTTACCTATAGTGTTTAACGTATAGGCGACCGTTTCAGGAAAACGAATTATTAGACGACGACGGTGACAGAACGGTGATCGCAGAGGAATCGACCGCAGAACTCGAGAGTGCGACCGTTTTAGAAACGGTGGTCGAAGAGGAAGATGACAACGATTTCCAGCTGCAACGGGACCGGTCAATCGACAGCAGTGTAAACGTTCCGTTTGTACAATCGTCATTATTGCAGGATTCGACCATCGTCCTGGTAAGAAAATATTATGATTTATGACACGAATACGATTACCAACTGTACGTTAATAAAATAATTTGACAATACATTTCGAATAAATTTAGACTTGTGTACATTGCTATACCTGCACAGGCAATAGACTGCGAAAAATTTTATATGAAAAATAATATATTAAATTATTGTAATGGAAATAAATATGAATGTATTATTATAACATGATATACAAATAGCGTTAAGAATGTTTGAATTAATAATTTATAACTGTTTGAAGTGATGTTTTTCGAAAAAAATAAATGCTAATTATTAAGTCGATGGTATAGAAAAATATTATAATCTTTTCGCATATAAACCATTTTGCCTGACAGCGATTAAATATAAAATGTGTGATGTTATAAATCAAATATATTATATAATTAGAATATTTGTAGACATTTTTAAATAGGTACATAATATATTCGCCTCGATTGCATCTAACTCGAAATATTATCAAATAGAACTATTATACATCTACACATGTATTATGTAAAAAAAATGTTCAAATGATCATTGACGAGACTATATAAGTGCGACCAATCCGAACGAAGGGGCTCGAGGAATGTTTTTATGTCCTTTCCGGTCGATTCTGTTTTTTCTTTTCTTTTCATTTCTTTTTTTTTTTTTTTTTACGAGCCAGTCGTTTTGTTTTTAGCTTGCGTGTATTTATAGTTTTTACCACCACCAGAATTTGTTTACGTTTCCAAGCACGTTTTATTCAGTATTTCAGTGTAGCTAGAACTCAAGTAGAGACTTATATATACATATATGATACATAAGTAGTAACGTAATACATCATATAGTCCTCACTTATAAATATATATATGAATTTGTAGTAGGTATACTATTACACCAATATATTATATACGAAAAAACGTGTGTATGGTGCGGTTAATTAAACTTTCGTTTGGAACGACATAATTATAATAAATCATGTTATACAAGATACGATAATATTATATTATACATAAATTTATTATTGTGCATGCCTATGGCGAATGTACGATTAGGCAGGCGCAATAATAATAATAATTATATTATTTTATTTTATTTTATTTTATACAGAGACCATCATGTACCCTGAAAATGAAATTTTATTTTATTAATTATTTTTACGTTATACGATTTCCCTTATACCAAACTGTAATTATACTTAAATATTATATAGTTACATAATTTATATAATATACATACAATCTATATAACTATTCTGACTTTTGACGGTTTAGAAGATTTTAAATTGATCAAAAATAAATTTTAAGATTTTAATTTATATTCAGCTCTACGGTTTCTCAATTATTTTTCGTCCCTATACTTTTTTGCATTATTATAATATACATTAAGCAATAAAACAAGCATAAAATATCCAGAAATCTTACCAACCACTGCGTCTTAATATTTTAATAAAGTTCCTTTTTCTGTGTTTTTTTTTTTTATTATTCATATTATATAAAAACTTAAAATTTTATCACGATGTGTATCTCTGTTAAATTTATTTTAATCGAATTAAGTAGTTTCAGATTAATTTTCAAATAATATATATGTATCATTATTATTGGTTTAATAATTTTTAATATCGTTCCAAGTATATTTGTCAGTGATCATTGTAATTTTGACTATATTTCGAATTTGAAATGGACTATTTCACAAATCACTAATCAGTATCTCAGAGAAATAATATGTTAGACATTTTTTCTACAGTATCTACATTGAAGTATTCACTACAATGTTTATAATTAAAATTTTCATCCTCCTCAAACATTTTCACAATGATATAATATTATGTTTATTACTATACCTACACATTAGTATTATAATTATTATGATTCGCATGTTCAGTGCCTGATTTAGGCGAGTACCTAGGTGGTTAGTCACCTGGCCTCAAATTGGAGTGGCCTCATATTTTTCGTTAGTATTTGTAATTATTTTGAAGACCAAAATTTTTAATTATTTTTATTTTTAACATATTTTAATATTTTTAATATAAAATATTTTATTAAAACGAGTAAAAACTAGATTGAGATCGTGCTTATCCCAAGATAGACTACATAATCTGACATTACTAATAGTTCAACATAAAATAACTAAAAAATTATCATATGATGATGACATCATTTATGAGTTTTCAATAGGCCTCTATAGGAAAAAGTCGATGTAATCAAGTGTAACATAATAATGAATAAAATAAAATCAATATTTTTAATAGGATAATTAATAAATAAAAAGAGGCCTTTTTTATCAAAATCCCTGGCCCTAAAATTTATAAATCAGGCTCTGCGCATGTTGATGAATGATGACTACGAAATGTATTTCAATTATATATAATATAAATCAATATAATTATATTTTATTTTATTTAAACATTTTTTTATCTTTTAAAAATTCTTTGTCATTATTTATTTTATCTAATTTACTGTGCATTCAACAATTTTTAACTAATTAATTTGTTTTTTTTTTTTTAATTCATTATGTATCTATGCAAATTAACAAATTAAACAATCTGAATAATTTGGTATTTTGGCATTGGTACAGGAAATTCAATCAATACAATTATACAAAAATAAAAAAATTTAAAACATAGGTAGGTATATGGTACATCAATCAAATTATTTAACGTGATTATAATTATGCAACACAAGTTTAAATGTATCATAAGTTTAAATCAAATTATAATAATTAACAAGTATTTTTCCTAGTTTTCAAGTATAAATGCCAAAAATGAGACAATTTTCATAAATATATATTTTTGTATAATCAAAACCATAATGTGTAATATACAGTATACACGTGTGAACGAAAGTCTATTTAACAAATACTACGAATACTATAATTGTATACATCCCTAATATTAAATTTATTTATTTATTTTTTTTTAATTATTTGAATACTTACCTACTTATTTTTTCTCAAATATCTGTTACTATATAACATTATATCTTATATAACCAAGGTTCATAACGTATAAGTGTATAACCACCGTGGTTATAATTATGTTATACACTTGTCATATGTGTTATTGAGATAAGGAACCGACTAGTCCGGATCTCGGTGCCCGGCGGAGGCTGCTAAGATTAGAACTCGCGGTCGAGACGAAAAATGGCGCCAGCTGGACGGACGGACGTACTCAAAATGACGTGTCGTCGACAGTAGTGCTCGCGTTCGGTTCAACGTTTTCTAACATGAATATAACACTAAATAATATCATATTTTATATTAATAATATCATATTCGATAAATTACGTAGTAGTCAATTATTTTACCGTTTGTGAAGTGCATACTCGTATAGTCGTAGGTATACGTTTGGGTACACATACTTAATAACATAAATTGAATTATACTACAGTCTAATTCACAAGTCCGTCGTCGGGTCTCTGATTTCATTTCGTACGATGATATAATTAAATATTTTATATTTCTATCGTTGATATCAATTATTATTATAAAGATACAATTCACGACACGATCCTGTCGCCGCCGACTTTGCAGCCAACCATCACGGTAAGGTTGTGTGTATGTGAATGTAAATCTTTCAATGCATTTTAACAATATATTCGCGATTTTAACGTGTAAAAATCATGTTAAAACGTTTTATTTTATTTACTCGTATATAAATAATGACCTATAAATGCTAAAAGACGTTATTTATTTTTTTTTTTTTTTATAAAAATGTAGAAGAAATAAATAATTTCAATACTTTTTTATTGATGTTCTTGAACTTGTTGAGCCTAAATCAAGGGTTTTATTGATTTAAATAAACGTCACGAAATGAGAAACAAATCGGTACCTATTGTATAATATTGGCATATTTAGGGATTTTATCATGGGTGGATATGATGCATAGAAAAATATTAAATTAACCTACGAGGGGATAGTGTTAGGTAAAACATAATTTTATCTGCCAAAAAAAATCACATCACTAAAAAAAAAGGTTATGGGGGAAATTTGTCCCACGTATTCACACGTTATTTCGCCAGTACGCCACTGAATTATTAATATATAGAAATATTTATTTTATTGCAATTAATTTAATTAGTAACTTAATTATAAACAATTACTATAGAATAAATATTAAATATATATAATATTTTATTTATTTAAAAAATAAGTAATTTATATATAACGAAAGGATGATGAAAACAATTTAAAAAAAAAAAAAAAAAAAAAAAACATTAATTTTACAGAAATTATATCACTTTGAAAACCAAAAATGAAAAAAATACTTATAGGATATAATTTATTTTGATTTAGTATTATTCACATAATAATATGGTGATTAAACTATTCAGTATATCATTGAAAATAAAAATTAATTCACGTATAAGCTGTTTATGCATATATTGATTTTATACCTCGTTTTATACTATACTAACCAACCATATAGAAGATATTTGTGATTAGTTATAAAAAAAAAAAAAAAACATTTTGAAAACACTAGACTAGAGGTTGAGAAAAAATGTTAAATTCTATAATACTTTATATGAGATATTTTTAGTTTTTAAAAACAATCGGTACTCGTACTATTAAACCTTTTTTTTTATTTTTTAATATTCTAATAAACACTGAATTTTTTTGAAGCATTAAATTAAATATATAAATTCGTCGTGCGTTTTTTGTGTTATTATTATTATTATTTTTGTTAGGATTTTATTTTTCTAGGCCAAAGTTACACCACCGTCCAAATAGTGCAAAGAACACAACCCCACTTGGCTTTTTTTTTGTATATTCTTTGATCGAAAATCCAATCTGTATACTACATATTGTATATTATTATATATTATATATAGCGTGCTCAAAATATCACGTTTAAAATAACAGAAAAGATACATATGAAAGTTTATGGAGTTTCTATCATTTTTGTAACTTGAAATTTATATATCGCCCTGTATATTCAAAACGAGTCACTATACCACGCGTTGACGTGCGTCATATGTTTATATATATAAATACTTGCGTGATTTGTCATCGAATCGCTTCTGATTGGTTTTTGCCTAAATCCGCAAATCTACTTTGATCGACGAAATGGTTTTTATACTTTTAGGCTATATATTTCTCTCTCTCTCTCTCTATTTCTGAAACACGACGATAGTGTAATAATATTATTCAATCTCGACGGTAGAAAATATCTACAATTGTCTGGATTTTTTCTTAATACTCGCGAAAAATCGATTTAAAGTGCTCAAATTTTGCCAGAGTACCGTTTTAAGCACGTTTAAATGTTTAAAATCGGTTAGGTCCAACGCTCAGTAAAATTACTTAATCTCTACGATGATAATGATGATAATAACTTTACATTCGCTCCAGCGATGTAATTGTCTTTGTTACTGCCACACCGTCTTATATATATAGCGGAAATAAAACACGCCGCAGCTAATCGTACAAACCAAAATTACGAAATGTATTTTATAATATGGTAAAATGTTATATTCAGTGTATACTTGGAACGTTAATAAAACAGTAATTTAGTGACGCGAAAAATAAAAATATACTAATACTAAACTGTAAGGATTTTCGACGACCATTATTAAATGTCGGAATATATTCATTATATAAGAAACAAATCGCCCATGAAATATATTATATAAAATATATTTTATTTAATAAATTGAAACGATTTTTACAATTTTTGTATTATTAAATTTTTATTTTCTAAACATAATGTGAATTAAATAATATCACTGACTGTCAACTTTGAAAAATTAATTCGCATAACTATAAGAATAATACTTTCATAAAATTACTTGAATTTCGTATAGAAATGTCAGAATACAGATTTGAAAAGAAGGTTGAATCACCGCAGGATACACTCTTATATAATAGAATTTTAACATTTGGAGATATTGAAAATTCCAAAATAAATAAATACATAATATTTTAGTGAATATTATAATATCTCTTAAAAATATATGCAATATAATTAAGAGTATAAAAAAATATGATAAGTAAGTAGCATAATTCTATATAATTAATGAATCGTCATTTAAATATAATTTTTATATTAACGAAAATAACTCAACATAAATATTAAGAATACTATTGAGTACAATTGTAAGCGTTATATTATAATATGAAATTTTACAAAAGCCACATTAAATTACAACGAACGTAGAAAATAAATATTTCGAAACTATTAAACGCTATAATAAATAATATAAATTTCGTCGAAATAATTTGTATCTGTTTGCCCTTCACACTGACATTGTATTTTCTAATCGTTATAAATATTTATCCTTTCTAAAAGCATAAGTTAATTTTTAATATGACTTTATAATGTTACCTTTTTAATATACATATAAAAAAGAAAAAACAATGATGAATAATGTCGTATACTTATTATTAATTTCATATTTATAATACCAAATATTATCAGTGGAGGTTTTATGGGGGGGGGTCCCGGGGTCTGGACCCCCCCCAGAAATTTAAGTAAATTATAAAATATTATCAAACGTATTTAAAATTTAAAGATTTTATATTAATATTTTTATAATAATCTAAAATTCTAAATAATACGAGTATATTATAGTTATTTTGTATATTATATTAGTTAATATAGAATATTCGCGACCCACATATACTCGTAAATCGTAATCTATATGTCAATTATATCTTATTGTATTAATTCCATATCCATATCAGTAATTTTATGGCCAGTTCCCAGTGGTGTACAATTAATATACTTTTATTATTTCTAAAATTTATAATTTAAAATTATATATTATCTTATTGTATAATTTAACACTCAATTTATCGATCATTTCGAGTTTCGACTACGACTTACTAACATTTTTATAGTACTTTATTTTTTTAATCATATTTGACATTTGTAATATATATAAAGCATTTATAAAGTTCGAGGACCCCCCCCCCCCAAAAATATAGTCTAAAACCGCCACTGAATATTATTATAATATTTGATCGAGTAAACAAATCGAAAGATTTTATGAATTCATAATCAAATAAGTAACAGTTTAATAACAATATGACATTCTCACTGATTTTTTAACACGAATATCTGATTATAATATACAATAATTATTATAATTAAACGAGTCTCGAAAAGTCGAAACAATAACCGTTTAGGTACGTATTAAAATTACATAATTCAATCGACTAAACTAATGACACGTGTTTATATAACATTATAGGTTAGGCCGTCCACGTTTAAACGTTTTTTTTTTTTTATAAACTCTTAATCGTTTTGGCATTCGTACAGCAAACTATAGATGCAATAACCGATACCGCGTGCGTATAATTTATTTATATTTTCGACGTATTTAAAGAAACGTATATTATGCGCGTTTGTATTTTTATTATCAATTTTTAATGTTTAAGATCTTCGAAATTTCGTGGAATCGCGTATTTTATTCCCAGCCGTTTCTCGTGCCGTTAATCAATGATAAATCGTAGTACTCCCGTTTTTTTTCTTCATATTTTTGTGCATAATATTTTAAAATGTTTATACATCGATTTGTTGTAACGTTCACAACGCTATTTCGAATGGCCGTTCAAGAAAAGTCACGTTCGATAAAACAGCTATATAGTATTATTTATATTAATACGAGTATAACTGAAAATAATGACGATTTTTTTTTCCAATTTTAATCATAATTCATAATAAACCGATGTTGATATTATGATGATGTGAGTACAGTAAATAAAATATATTATTTTTGTTGTATTATTTATTAGAAATATTTATCATTTGTATATTTTATTTACCTACGCGTCGTCTAGTCTTCTTACTTTCTCAGGACATTTCCTTGACGTTCACATTGTACACAATTATTGCAATCATTTAAATATGCGTTTGTAAACGACAGAATAAAATTCCAAATAATTGTTCTTTATTAAACTAATTTACTGAAAATCAGTATAACACAGTACTGATAGTAATAGTATAAAATCCCGTATAGAATTCGTTGCGTTCTTTGAGCAGCATAATAATAATAACAATAAACAGTTGAAATGAAATTCAAATGCAGTTCCGATACTTCGATAGTATAGTTTCTTTCTCCTATACAAAACGTCCAAACGTAAAATTGTTTTTGTTCGTTAGTATGCGATTGAAAATGATGATATTAAATTATTTTTTATAACATAATATGGCCGTGGTAATTAGAAAAATAGCTCGCTAATAATTATTATTGTGCTAATTAACGTAAAACGGACGTTTAAAAATCAAATAATTTTAATGTAGTATACAACCGTAGTTTATTGAATAATTGCAGACTGCTAGATAATGATGATGGTAGGTAGACACGATAGGAATATAATTTAAATGAAGTGTGTTTCTCGTTACACGGCATAATCGTTGTTTATAAGGTACCTACTACCTATTATATACCAATAATTATTTTCCAATCGAATTCTCGTCGATTCGATTCGTATTCAATTGTGCGTGTTATACACACGGAAATAATATTTCGTCCATTAAGTTTGATCGGGATCAAATATCAAAATATATACGTATAATAGGTACACGCGTTTTCACCGTAACGATATTCTAAGGGTCGCCTTGTTTTTCAAGCGCCTACCCTTGTATAGGGTCTCACACACAGTTATACAAATACAATGATATACACGATAATAAAAATAATATTATATTATATTATTGTAGTGAATAACGTTCGTACTTACGGGAATTGATTATTACTTGTTTTCTTTATCTCTATCCGTTATTTATGTATATGATAAGATAATATAATATAGCAAATAACATTATTTCACTCGTGCGTTTTCCAATATTCTCCAATTTCTCTCGCCGGTTTCACCGTATATATTATTGAATATGTTATATTATATTTTATATATATTTCATTGCTACTAAAATATTAAAAAAAAAAAAAAAAATGAACATTATTCATTCGTAACAAATTACTTAAAAAAAAAAAAAACATATTTCTTATCATATAATATTATAATATACACACATTTATGTATACGACTGTGTACAATACTCCAATGAACTTGAATGTGAACGTTTTGTTTAAATTTTAAGTTATATGTATTATAATATTATAAATAATACCTATACCAAACACACGCAAATTATAGGATTTTATATTACAAAATTAATAGCAATTTGCAATTATATACTGCGATATTATATCAATATCATTTAAATATTCTGATAAATTGAAGTATTTTTATTTTATATAAATATTTAAATATAATATATATTATATTATTATTAATTATAACATTTGATAACAAAATAAATGTAATAACAACTATATAATTCGTGCAGTATTTAAAACGTTATTATATTTAACTATTTAAGTAATAAATAGCTTTTATAATGTATAATGATAAAAAATATTGTTTTTTTTTTTAAATTTTTTTAATAAATTGTTGTGCAAATATGACTGGTAATGAATACAACTAACAAATATAATATATTTATAAAATATTATTTCGAGTATATTTTATATATGTTGTATAAAATTTGTAATAAATTCACAAGACATAAATTAAAAGCTTAATTATAATAAAAAAAAATTTATATTTTATATAACAATAAATCGAGACATTAATAAAACATTTGAATTATTATTTTATTTAATATTTTAAAATTAATTTATTCTACACTGTGTAGAATATTAATACAAACAAAATATCTTATATTAAGTATATCATTAAAAATATTGAACGAAAATCAATACAATTTTATTTAAAAAAAGGAAAAAAATATATTTTTTATTTTTGAATAGTTGATATTATTTAAAAGATGAATTTATATAACGAACATAGGTAAAGCGTATAAAAGATACAAACAAGAACAACAGATTAATATTTGTGCTATAATATTTAAAGCCATCGATCTCCGCAAGTTTCCAAAATTGCGTGTATTTCATTGTTACATCATTTTATTAAAGTTAAACGTGATTTTCTTCATTTCAACAAAGTCGATACGTTTGGTTTAGCGCAAAAACAATATCCAAGTACAGTCAGAATCGTGCGCGTATACGAATTTACTTCTTTGCCCGTACGACCTCTTTAAAATAAACGTTGTATTTTTAAAATGTCTTTTATTTTTAATTGACGAAAAAATTTATTTCCACCAAATTTGACGTTAAAAATAATTTCATACATTTCTGTTGGAAGACAAGACCGTGATAAACAACTAACGTGATATTATGTTTCGAGAAATAAAATAAAAAAACTATATCCTACGTATTATAAGACGAACTGCATGCAAGTTATTGTATTATGTATAAATGTTAATTCATTTCTTCTGCGTTTGACAACATGAACTATTTATTATTTGGTTTTTAGTGAGAATGACAGTTTAATGGATATCTCGATGTATCTGCACGCGATTAGTGTCTGCACGGTCGTAAGTTTAGTACACGCGTACGTTCAAAATGTCTAAAATGTTCATATAGGTGTATAATAATAATAATATAAAATAATAATAATAATAATAATAATAATAATAATAATAATAATAATAATTACGAAATTAAAATTTATTGAAAAAAAAAAACCAATACAAGGCGTGTGTGTTCGTAACACAACTCACGCCAAACGCAATTAAACATATTTTACGTATATTTGGCTATACTTGTTTGTTTTGATAGATCTTAAAACGTACAAAGAACATAATTATTATTAATTATTATTTGCCGGTACATAATAGAATATAATGTACTTATGTGTACTTTATGTTAAAGGAAACATTTTTTGACGTTCTAAAAGAAAAATATTCAAAGTCATTCTCCATACTCCTCCACTCGAAGTTCTGTACATTTTCGAGGGACACAACCATTTTGCGACGAGATATTTATTTAGAAATGCTTTTATAATATAATATAGTACTGTGTGGTCTGGGTGTGCGCGTATAGATCAAATATTTGAAGTAAGACGATGACTATGTGTATTTGTAAGTATATGAAGTACATACCGTCCAGTTTACGATAAAAAAAAAAAAAAAGCGAAGAAAAATAAAAGATTCAGCATGTTGTGTTATATATAAAAATTATAAAAACGTTTTTATACTTTCAGTGGCAATACGAAAATAGATAACACTGGATTAACCCTACCCCCCCCCACCCCCAAATCAATAAAATATATCATAAACAATTCAATTTATTTTTAGTTTATCAATTTAAATATTGACGAAAAATGTTTATTGTAAGTTATGTTTTGTAGTAAAATAACACAATCTGTTATTATATTATATTCATAAAATGTTAGAATAACATATCAATGGAATTCACAGATATCAGTGATTAACCGGAGAAGACGAGAATAAAAATGATAACATTCCTACCCGAAACCGTACACCACTCTCTAATTTAACAATAATGATATTTATTATAAATCTAAAAAATAACATAAATTATTAAAAATATCAATTTTAAAATGTATATAATTTACAAGTTTCTATTTTTATGTTTAACGTACGATTATTCAAAATTGTTAAAATAAAAAATATGTATATTAAGTATATTGATTTAGTATATTATGTAACGTATTCAAAATGCACATTTGTTTTATATTTTATTATAAAATACAACGAAACAAATATAATATTTGAAAATAATATTCATAATCATAATATTATATTAATGTATTATAGATTTATAGGAACATTAGGAACTAGTGAACTACAGATAACTATGAAATATTTGAACATGTATTATAAGCAAAGCTACTTTTTTTCATTTTTATTAAGAGAGACTTAAGACATTGCTACATTATTATAAAAATGAATTAGAAGATAAAATTTAGTGAATCAATTATAATGAAATATGTTTACTTCCTTACTGTCTTACGATTATACTACTTAACATGCATACAATTAATTTAAAATTATGTACAACATGTTGCGTATCTGATAGCCTTAAAAATTGAAAAATAAGATTTTTTTTTTTATTGGAATACGTCATGGCTCTGAAAAAATGCAAATAATTCTCAGGCGACTCCAATAATTTAAATAATTCCGCAGTTATCGTTATAATAAATTGATTTTTTTTTTTTTTTTTTTAATTTATATGTCTACATGCAGAGCAAATTGTATGTTTTTAAAAATAAAGTAGGTATATAAATTAATATTTTATGTTCATAGTAACAACTATTGTCAATTTTTATAATTCGTTGCCATGATGACGGAATACAATATTGATTTTCAATTATTCTTTTGTATCTATAGTTACCCAATAATCATTATTCTAGTTTCACAAACACGTAACTGCATAATGCATATAATGCATTTATAATTATAATTTTTATTATATATGCAATTATAATTTTATAATTAATTAACCTAATTACATTCCGTGTAATTATTTATGCGAATCCATATTTAATTTCTGTACATGATTATTATTATTAATTTATTATTATGAGTTTCAATAATTAATTTCGGATAATTATTTTATTATTACTATATCGAATGAAATAATTTTTTGTCAGTAAACACGTATCTATTTATTTTGAGGTTAATATCCAAAATTGTTACTTATAATTTTATCCTATATATTTTCATTAGTTTTTCCCTGTATATTATTTGTGCATATCGCGTATAGTTTAGTGCTACTAACGAGCAACTGCACATCATGAATATTAGAAAGTCCCAATATTGTAAAGTTTAAGTGAAAAATAAATACGAGTAGTTAGGAATAACACAAGTATATCTTGAGGGAAAAAACACCTAACCATGGGGTACATTACGTATATCATCATGGTTACAAATAAGTAATTTAATCATACGTAACCAGAGTAGAAAATATTATAAAAATGTACATTAAAATTGCAAATAATTGTAAAATTTAAAAGAAACGCAAAATGAAATTATATACCTACCTGCTAAAAATGTTTGAAAGTGCCAAATACGTGCGTTGAATTGTCCCTATTAAATATTATTTTTAAAAATCGAAATTATACATAGGGTTTTTATCGTCAAATTCATCGCATATGTACCTAAGTTTGACGATTCACTATTATAATATTTATTTTTTATTTAAACATCTCCGTTTTTATAATATATAAAACACCAAAATTTTACGTTATCCTTATAAATGAAAAAGGGTTCGTGCGTTACAGGGCGTTGACGTCAACGACATCACGAGTAGCGGCAACGACATCAACATCATCGAAACCAATAACAACAGCGATGTGGCCACGACGGACCCGCAAAGGGACGTCGTCGTCGTTGTCCACGACACAGACGTTGCTCCGGAGGGATACGTCCATGCCGACCACTTGGTGACCGGAATGACGGCTGACGTGTTGGTGGCCAAAGTCGGAAGCGGCTATAACCGCTACGACAGCGGCTGCCTCGGACAGCATCATCAACTAGACCTGCTCGCAGTCGACCGTACCGCCGGCAGCGATCCCGCAGACCCACCGAATATGGAACAACCGCATCCGGACACTGCAATCCTGCAACCGCACACCGCATGCTTTGACATCGGAAACAACCGTCAATTGCACGATTTGACGGCAAGTACAAAACAAAATACAATAATATTATACGGGAAAGGGAGAGAGATACACCATATAGTGTATATAAATAGCTTTATTCGTCTTTCCTCTCGACGTAATAATATTATGTCATATCAATAATAACAATGATGTTATAATATTTACGTTAAAATGAATCGAAAACTTAAATTACGTAATATGTATATAAAATTATTAGAGATAAACATTTGCAATTTGCAGTCTGACCGGCGGATCGTTCAATTTTTAAAATAATATATCTATTTCGATTCGATTTCAAAGTTTCTGACTGCGAGATAAATTATTCGGTATTTATTTATGACTTGTCCTCGTAATTAGAAAATCGTTTAAGCTTGAATTGAGTGATCAATATATCAATATATCAATTTTATTAATTTATTTACTTATAAACTAAATATGTATTATAAAATAAAATTCAAATTAAAAAGATGAAAAAAAATGTGTCAATTCTTGTATTTATCGTGCAAAAATTATAATAAAATATCAGTTCATAAAATTAAATTGAAAAAAGACGAGCTGATACTCCTGCCGCATGGGATACAGGTGTGCAAATCATAGTATTTAATTTTAATTAGAATTTGAATGGAATGATAAACCATTGCATTCGAAAAACCATTCTGAGCGAAGTTGAAGGAATCGATTGAAATTTTGACATTTTTTTTTATGAAATATCTAAAAAGCAAAATTTTATCACACATATAGGAAAAATATATGTACAACATAATAGTACATAAATAAACACCCTATAAAATTTTCTAGTCCCTGTAAAATGTACAGACCTAAATGCCCAAAATTGCCAATTTTATCATTCATTATTATACATAAAAACGAGTCTTACATCATTGTAAAACTAATACATACTTTGCTTCGCTCAGAATCTATGATGTCAAAATATTAATGATTACCTACCATTATCTGACTGAACTTTACTCAGAATAGTTTATTTTTTTTTTAATGAAATGGTTTATCATTGCATTCAAATTCTAATTAAAATGAAACACTATGATTTGCACACCTATAAAAGTAAAAGTAAAAGTGTCTACAGTATAAAAAAAAAAACAACAAAAACAAAACAAAATCACACATCATTGTAAAACCAATACATTCTTCGCTTCGCTCAGAATCTAAAATATTGAAATATTCAATTATGTCAGACAAAAAAAAAAAAAAAAAAAAAAAAAATTCAAAGAAAAGTCCTAAATCGATTACTGATTAATGCTTATATAGATTTCAATATATCGAATAATAAGTGTTTTGTTTTTGTCTTTAAATACGTTATCACTAAAATATACCTAACTTTAAAATCACATAAAACGTGCTCTAAAAACAATAATAAAAATAAATGAATTTTAATTTTAATTTATGCATATATAATAAAAAACATCATAATATAATAATGTTTTATTTTAATTATTTACATAGTAGTTATGTAAGATGTAACAGAATTTATATGATTTATCTACTTAGCATACAATAGATTAGAAATAAATACGTATTATCATAATAGACAAATCAAACGTGATGACTGCAGATAACATCTTATATTCATAAACGTATTACAAATAACAATGGTATCACTATTAATTATTAGGATAACATTTGTCTCACAATATATAGGTATATAAATCAGTGGCGTACCTACAATATTAGTACTGTGGGTCTACCTAACTCGTGAAATGCCACTTGCTATCAAGTATCGAATGTCAATAACAAAATTAATGTACATGTATTGTAAAGCAGTTTGCTACGGTCGCGATTTATTACGATATTATTTTCAAATACGAGCAACGTAAAATTTTAAATTTTGAGGGAAGCCAAGAAATTTATTGGTTTTACAGTGATATGTGTTTTTTTTTATTTATTTATGTTACACACTTTTTCTATCCGAAATAATGCTCCGATTTTCACAAATAGTATAAATTTCCGGTTGGAAAGTGGATGATGTACGAGTAGTTGGTACTTTATTTAGGTTCTTTTCTCAAATTTGACCCAATGCGATAGAACAAACGGCATTTTTCACGAAAACTGAAATTTCGACGAATTCGATTTCAATATTTCACGGTAACTCAAACAATTTTGAACTTAAGATTTGAAAATTTAATCTGGTGTTCACATAGGTGTACTATATATATGTGATAAAATTTTGGAACCGCTACATTATGTTTCTACAAAATATATAGAACTTTGAATATTTCGTACAATTCTAGTTTTTATAATTTTTAATAAAATAACTTAACTGAAGTACCTATACAGTATACTCACGTATTACTTAACATGATATCAAAATATAAGAAAAATTTCATATCTCATTCTTTTTATGACTGTATAAATTTGATATTTTTAGTTCAATCCAAATTCTTAGAATCCATACAATTATTCTACTTTTATTTTTCAATACTTTTACATTAAAAATTAATAAAAAAAAGCCAAAAAAATATGAAAAATTTGGAAATTTTTATTGAAGAATATTGATAGTGATATAATATATATTACTTACCTAACTCATTTCCAAAATATTAGAAAAATCTCGATTCTCAAATTTTTTTACGTGTCCTAGGTTGAAATTTTAGTAAAATCTATATTATAGTAGGTATATATTTGAAGATAATAATTATATTTCTCAATATTTTACAATATTGTTATAGATATATAAGATTGAAAACAAATTTTGAAACATTTTAAAAATTTAATTGAAGCATATATTTAACAATATTGGTTAACGCATTTCCCAATCATTAGAAAAAAATTAATTTTTATTTATTTTTTTTTTTTTTTTTTAGGTGTTTAAAGTTTAATGTTTAATTTGAGTAAAAAGTAAAATCAGTAGGTATTTAAAGTATTTATATTGATTCATCTTATTATATTTCATTATTTTACAATAAAGTTAAAAATAATGACAAATTTAGAGTAAAGAGGCTCAATAAAGGTTAGGTACTATTTATTTATTCACCGCACTACACACTCTGGCTTGCTTAACACAATCTACAATTGTGTTTAACGACGACTACATCTACAATGACATACCATATGACATATTACATATTATAATCTAATGAAAAAAAGTAATATTATTCGAATATGATTCTTGAGTTAAATAGTAATAAATAATTTTTTTTTCTTATTCGATTTGAAAATTCATAATTTATAACCTAATTTTAATATTTACGTAATCAAGTAATTATAATAATGATTTAATCAATATAATATATTACGAAATACATACTCTGTCCTAGCGGAAAAGATAGCTGGTTACTTGCTCAACACAATCTACAATATTGTCTTTACCGACGACTACGACTACAATTATTATTCCAACCACCAAGCCCATATTCAATAATATGGAAGATGCAAGTATAATATATTGTATAAGAGCAAAAAAAGGTATTATTAAAGTATAATGCAAATATAAGTACATATTGTATGTAGTACGTATAATCATCACTTTGAAAATTAAAGTTGTAATAATTGTGAAAACATATTAAAATGAAATCACATGTGAAATGTAACGACGCGTGGTTACTTTATTACTGAAAGTATGATACAGTATCACTTTAAAAATTATAATTGTAATCATTGATAAACATAATTGTAGATTGTGTAAAGCAAGCGATTTACACGAGTATACTACAAGTACTATCTCATATTATAATATAAAAACTATAATCTTGTAAATTTCTTTTCTTTTTCTATAAGCAACCAACTAGAAGCTCGGAGGAAATAACCATCTTTTTCCTAACAAAAGTGGATCAATATAAACGGATGTGGCCCGCATTAAATATATACATACGAGTATTACAAATAATAAAATATTAATATATATATATATAATAATATATTACATAACTTGAGTAGCTTGATTATTACGCCAAAGTCTTTAGCTTCCGGAGGAAGTCTCGTGAGTCTCTTCACTATATATATGAGGCAGGCCATAGTAGTAGTGCATCAAGTCCGAAGTCCCAAGCTACCTAGTGCCAGAGCCAGATTAATAAGAAGAAGTTGCAAGCACTACGCTTCGCCAGAGTGAGAGATGTCTAAAAATATTCGAAGTGATCATACTAATGCGTGTGAATCATACTATTCTGATGATGATATTGAAGCGGTTTGTGATAAGAAAAAGTATTTGGGTAAGTATCAAGATAACTATCTTATTATTATTGGAGCAACGACGAGTTCCAGTGCTAATGATGCAAAGAAGAATTTATCTACTCTAACGTATGCATCGAGAGTTGTGGATTTATCTACTCCAACTATGTTTTCGGTAGGTATGGATAAGTCAACAGAATCAAATGAATCTTTTGGTTTTCCTTGGAGTAATTTAAAGTGTCCTTTGGGGAAATTTAATACTCATTGCACTGCTATTACAATAAGTTAGAATTGTCCCACATTTTATGGATGAAGCTATTCCAGTGCATATGTGGAAAAGAAGGATTAATCTACTAAATTTTTTGAGAGCTGCGAATGTTTCTCCAATGGATTTAAGATATTCACTATCGAAAGTAATAAATATGTACTAGTTTTATATGTGGTATGAATGAATAATGATGTATTAGTGGACTTCATAATATTTATATTTGCAATATGTATTGTGTTATTCAAGAAGAATTAACTACTTGTATGTACTAGTACTATGTGGAAATGTATCACTTTGTTTTTCAGTAATAAAGTATATTTGCTTGCTCAACACAATCTACAATTGTGTTTAACGACGATAACATTCTCTAAAAATATTATCCCTTTTTTTAATTAATTCATATACAGTATATGGCTACATAATATTTAATAATATGTATTTGTGATATGTGGTTGTAGTCGTAATCGTCAATGACTAAGTAAATATGTTTCAACAATTGTCTTGCTCAACACAATCTACAATTGTGTTCATCAAGGATTACAACTCTAATTATTTAAAATGACACTGTACAATGTATAATTGTGAATGCATCTAATCTAATATTATTACCACTTTTCTATATGCAATATGCAATTTGATGAGTTATCGTAATTGTAGTCGTCGATGAACACAATTGTAGATTGTGTTGAGCAAGCAACCAGCTAACTAATCCAACAAAGAGAGGTGTAAAATACAGGCCATTTACAGTAAACAATATTGAACATATGCGCAATCAATGGTATAACTAGAGGGGGGTAATTTAGGTGATAGATCCACCACAAACGCTATTTTTTTTTTTTTTTTTTTTTACTGATAGTCCTGCCTCAAGGATTATAGGGTGTACAAATCAAAGTGTTTAATTTTAATTAGAATTTGAATGCAATGATAAACCAAATACGGTTCTGAGCGAAGTTCAGTCAAATAATGTAAGTATATAGATTAAATTTTTGACATTTTTTATTAAATATTTCAAAGACAACATTTTATCACACATACCTATAATACTTACCTATATGAACATTCTATACAATTTTCAAGTCTCTATGTTCAATATAAATTCTCATAAAATCCCTTGTCATATAAATGCCCATATCTGATAGAACTTCGCTCAAAATACTTTTTTCGTATACAATGGTTTATCATTGCATTCAAAGTTTAATTAAAATTAAATACTATGATTTGCACACCTGTATCCCTGCAGCAGGAGTATAAGCTCTTCTTTTTTTTATACTTTAAACAGTTAGAAAAATAAATCGTAAATATAATAATTCAAACTTAATCGGAACCGAGTTGTAAAATGTATATAAGATTCACTAAGATTTTTAAAATTTAAAAAAAAATTTTGTCCATTTTATTTAACATTATTGTAAAATATTGTAATATAATAAGAAAACCCCATATAAAAACATTAAATGTCGTTTTTACTGAAATTTCAACTTTAAACACAAATAAAAAATAAAAATTGAGACTTGAGATTTTTCTAATATTTTTAAAATACGAAAGATATTAGTATGCTTCAATAAAATTTTCAAAAATTTTCTAAATTTTTTGGATTTTTTATTAATTTTTAATGTAAAAGTATTGAGAAATAATAAGAAAGATACTTGTATGGATTCCATGATTTTCGTTTGAACTAAAAATATCAACAATTAAACAGCTATAAAAAAAAATACATTCTTTGCTTCGCTCAGAATCTACAATGAGAGTTGGGATTTTTTAAATATTTTGATATCATATTAAGTTCAGTAAAATTTTTAGACCTTAAAACCCAAAACTGCTAATTTTATAAAATATTCTATACCTACATAAAAACGAGAATTTTACGAAATATTCAAAGTTTTATATTTTGTATAAATTAAACGTAACATTTTCAAAATTTTATCACACATAATAATAGTACCTTATGTCAACACCTAAAATTTTCAAGTTTCTATTTTAAAAAAATTGCCTGAGTGGGGCCACATATTATTAAGAAAAAACTGTGGGTCAACTGACCTTGACTTCACAAACCCCCCCCCCTTGAGTCCTTAATAATAATATTTATTATCTAATATTTATTTTAATACGATATACCAATGTATACGTCATATGCATTCCGCATAACAAAACGTTAGTACGTTACATTATTGTTTACCCTAAAATATGTAGGAAAAATTGACATTTTATTAAATATTAAACGCGTACAAAATAAAAAACAGTTTCACGCTTCATTATATAAATAAAATATATTAATTTGAACAGTTTTAGAAAAAAATAAATTTTTTTAAATATTATCATTTGAATTTGTTTTTGAAAACACTTTTTTTTAATGTTTTTTTTTTTTTTTAATGTCCATACGTTCCACACGGTACAATGTACAAAAATATAATAATATATACTTTAATTTTAATGAGAATAATATGGTAATATTTGTAGGTATTGGGTGTATAATATTATTATTATTATTACATGAATATGTAAATATGTTATAACAATATTACATTTTATCCGACAACGCGTATTTAATACGACATTATGATGCGCAGTCAGTTACAGTCAGTAACCCACATAATTATTGCATTATATACGTGAAATACAGTACGAGAACGCCTAATAATTATTATAATATACCATATAGGTATGATAATAGCGAGTTACTACTGATAATAACATTATAAACTTAAAAATTCGACCAATTTAAACTGTTGTTTTTTCCTCTTCTAATTAGGAAAAAAAAAATGATTACCGTCAAAAAGTTAATAATACCAAAAACATTATAAAAAAGATATTATAAATTACTAACCGTTATAATACTTTGATCTACTGTATGTATTTATGTTATTTTGTTACGACACGCTTCGATAAATGTTTTTAAATATACGAAAAACAAGACACAAAATAATAATAATAATAATAATAATAATAATAATATTTATTGTGTTGTTGTCCGAACCCGGTCATGATTTACCTTCGTGTAGAAAATACTAAAATATTGTTTTCTAAAAATTACGCAAATATACTTATGCGAACACGTCATATTAAGTCGATTGCGTAATAATTCAATTTTGTGAGTGGTCGACTCCTACCTATACCGCGACTGTATAAATATCATTTCGTATATAATAATATATGATACGATATTATTATAATATATAATATAATAATAATATCAATATGTGCGGTTTAAACAAACATCCTGGTAAATATTATAAATATATATTTTTAATATATAATGTTGATACGTTATTAATTTAATAATCGTAATATCATAATAATATGACGTATACTAATATGGTAATACCGAAGTGTGTATATACATTTTCTGTACAGTGAATATGAATAATGTAATGTAATGTATAAATTAATTCATGTAATCTTAGGGATGGGAGGTAATAGCAGGAAAGAGGTAGTTAAGGGTTTAACCTCTCCATCGCCAAAATGTTTTTAAAAAATATTATTTTGGACTATGGATAAATATTTTAGATTTTGATCGAAGCGAAAAATGTACCTATATGGTTTTACAATGATGTGTGTCTTTTTTGAAGACACTTTTACTACCCGAAATAATGCTCCGATTTTCACGAACAGCACATGTTTTCGATTGGAGAGTGGTTGTGATTGGTACTTTATTCAGGTCATTTTTCGGATTTCTCAAAATTGAACCTATGCGATAGAAAAACTGCATTTTTCACGAAAACTGAAATTTCGACCAATTCGATATCAATGTTTGACGATAACTCGGGCAATTTTGAAGTTAGAGACTTGACAATTTTATTCGGTGTTCACATTGGCACTATATATATGTGGTAAAATTTTGGAACCGTTACGTTAATTTTTTTACAAAATATAGGACGTTGTATATTTTGTAAAGTTCTAGTTTTTATGTATATAATGATTGATAAAATTGAAAGTTTTAGGCATTAAGGTCTGAAAATTTTACTGAAGTTTAATTACATGTTACTTAACATCATATCAAAATATTAGAAAAATCTCAAGTCTCAATTTTTTTTTATAGATCTTTAAGGTTTAAATTTCAGTAAAATCAATATTTAAAGTATTTATATGGATTATTCCTATATATGTATTATATTTCCATAGTTTACAATAATGTTATTTAAAATTGATAAAAAAAAATTTTAATTTTGTAAATTTTTTTGAAACTTGAATACATTTTACTCAACTCTGTTAGAATTAATTGTGAATTATTACATTTACGATTTTTTTTTTTTTATAGCTGTTTAAAGTATAAAAAGCAAAGGAAGGGATATTGGTGTGGAAAGGATAAGGCATACAGGTGTAAAGAGGATAGTGTTGAATTTTGATTAAAATTTGAATGCTATGATAAATCATTACATTCGAAAAACGATTCTGAGTAAAGTACTGCCAAATTTGGGTATTTAGGTGACTCATTTATAGGTTTTATGATAAATTATTTATATTGAATGTAGAGACTGATAAATGTATATATATATATATTATATCATGAACTTCTTTCAAAATCGTTTTCACGAATGTAATAATTTATCATTGCATTCAAATTTTAATGAAAATTCTACACTATCCTCTTTACACCTGACATGTATCCCTTCCACACCAATATCCCTTCCATTGCTTTTTTAGATTACAAATTACAGTAGAATTTATTATATACCTAATTGTTTGATTGAAATTGAATTCATAAGAGGTATTTAATTTTTAATATTAATAATTTTAACATCATATTATTTATATAGTACTTTGTGTCTAGAATTAGAAAAGGTTTTTTTTCAATTATCAAATATTAACTCCTTCATAGAAAAAAATTCCGTAAGTACGTATCAGGGTGATTGTGTATAAAATATGTATACCTATAGCCCAAATATTATGTACTTACTATTTTGAGCCTCAAAAAATATACATTATACTATTATAACTAATTTGAATACGAAGTTAATTTTTGCATATATTACCATAATATTTTTTATTGTGGTTTACGTTAATTTTATATACTTTTTTTTTATAATAACGCATATTTTTTTGTATTATTATTATTTTATTTGGACCGTTTAAGTGGTTCTTTTTACTGTTTTATACCATGCGGCTTTATCAAAATATATTTATTTTTTTTCTAGAAATGAATAATTTTTACGTGCATAATATTTTTATTATTTTATTACGGGCGCATATAATATACATCGACTGTGGAGTATGACCCAAAACGGTATTTTATTGTCAGCAATAAACTACCTATCAAAATATATTTTTTTATGGCCAATGCCATGGAACATATTATAATTATATATTTATATTTTATCTGATTTTTTTGTTTATTCGCCACAAAAAAAAAAATTCGACTTTTAATCCAAAACTTTAATTTATTTTTATTATATACGAGTATATAATTTAAATAACAATTCATTTTCTTTGCTAATATCAAAATTAATTTTTAATAATATTATTATATTATTTATTATATAAGATTACATAAAAATAATAATTTATGTCCTTTTATGAAAAATTAAAGTTTATATTATGGTAATATTGCGAAGTAGGCTATTTTTATTTTTATTATACCTACGTTAAAAACAATAATACGAGTATATTACTATTTTCTTACTTTGATTGAAAAATATTATAACTCTTCATCAATGTCAATATCACACGAGATTATGTCATTCTATACTTAGGTTCTCATTCCTATACGTATTTTTTATTTTTATTTTTCAATAATAAATATTGCTCAAATAAGTTTTTTTGATATAAATATATATGTTTGCGTACATAAATTTTTCATTTTAATGAAATTTTTTAATTAACATAACCAACAGTTATTAGGTAACGTATATGTAACCTATATATATGTAAATTATATTTGTGAATTTCATTTTATAATATAATTAAACGCGTCAAATTTCAGTCTGGATAAAAACTATAATGGTAGCTGTACTAAACATTATGAAGATTTATACTTTTTTAAATTTGAACACTATTATTATATTTAGATTATATTTAGTAAACAATGAAATATAATGCATTTAATATTATATAAATAGACAAACGGTATGAAGAACCTTTTTAAATTTTTAATATATTACTAGAAGGGAAAACATATACGAGTATAATATTCGGACAAATACAAAATAGTACAAACTTTAAAAATTTTCCCGTATGAATAAATAATGCTAAATGATAATTTTATACACTAAAATAACGAATAAACTTTAAACATTTTCAATAAAATAAAATTTGTATTCGTAATATATTTTCTTGACGCGTTATAAAAATATTATACATTATATAATGGATGATATCGATGTTTAGACTTCGATACTTGAAATTATTTCGCTTGTATATTAAATTAATTAAAAATCAACCCGTGTTGCATTTATTGATTATTAATAAAAACTTACAAATACGCGATATATTATGCGTTTTCATTACTGCAGTTTAAATTTTAATTATCGTTTCATCGCCTTTAATTTGATTTTCTATACGAGCTCAAGTTCAATTATAATATAAATTATTATAAAACACTCAATCCTTTCGTGTCTCCATACAATTTGTGTATAATATTTTAATTTACTTTCTACACATAACTATGTGAACTTAAAGTATTGCCCATAATTCCTTATATAGCGAGGACGAACTATTATAAATTATGTCAACAGTATTAAAAAAATTCGCTTCTATATAATGTAACCATATTATACGTATAAATACAGATTTTTTTTTTTTTGTGTCCTTATAATTTTATAAAATCATATTATTATTATTTTAATTAAAAGAAAACAATATATATTTATATTTTTAAACAATAGAAATATGTATTATATAGAACGTATATGCATTTAAATATAAAAATATCTAATATAAAATTAAAAGTTCACTGTTAAAATATACTATAAACAACGTAGGCGACTATTTTCAAACATTTTAATGACATTTTGAATAAATCAAAAAATTCCATCTGGTCATTTCTGTTCGAAAATTACAGTAGAATATTGTGAAAATTTTAGGAATTTTAACAAAATTCAATAATATGAGTATATTGTTAGGTAACGTAAATCGATCATTTTCGCGTAAGTAAATATTACAAAACGAAAGCATGCATATAATTATATTTTAAGGTAACTGAAAATATATTATTATGTTTCCCAATCGAATATTCTTGTTGTATTTGCTTATATTTATGAGTTATGAATGAAGATAAAATAAATAGACTATTATTAATTAGAAGAAAATATAAAAAAGTGACAAAGCTGTTAGGCAACATTTTGTTATAAAATAGTCAAAAATGTCAAAATATGAGAAAAATCAATTGTCCTCTCTTATTTTATTATATTTTTTTAATTGTAAGTGTAACACTAATTATCGATCATCCATCTTCAATTATACCTAAGATTGTTAAGGTGGATATCATTAAAAATTCACCTTGGCTATATAATTATTATATTTATAATTAATACGAAAAGAATTATAACTTGTGTCTTGTGATAATTTTAAACTAATACTAATATATACAAGAAAAAGTTGACCTCAAAATATTTAAGACTTAAAATGTAATTAATTTATAGAATTTATATATGTGATAAAATAATTACAAAATAATAATAATATATATTAATATTAATATTTATTTATATGTAAATAATTTTCTAATTGATTTTTTAGTTGATTGTCAAATATTAATAAAATACACAAAATTACTAAAAACAAATTATTAAAAAACAAAAAAATGATTATTATATAATAAAATATACTTTTTGTATATACAATTAATTATAATATTATCAATAGCAATTAAAACTTTAAAACATACTTTTAAAATATACACTGAATTAATTAATAATTTATTATGTCAATGAGTCAATGAAACTAAAATATACACATCATACAATACATATAGGTACATAATATATTATATATATTTAAGTTTAAGTAAAATGGTATATATATATGCATTTTTTTTTATTTTATATTTTTCTACATATATTCCTATGTATACATTTATTTTTATAAAATTCGAACGATTTGATACTTATATATTTTTTTTTATTTAACACTTAAAAATACGATAATCACGTATTTGTTGAAATTATAATATAGAGGTATCTAAATGTATAGATCATAATATCCGGCATAATTAATCGGATTGTGGTGTTGTGGACGGTTATATTAAAACTTATAATACACATCGGATTTATGCACTTATATTAATATTAATAATAAATGTTTAGGTGGACGAAGTAATCGATGCCATAAAAGTCAACGAGCTTGGGGACAAATTGCGGTCTGTGTGTTTGACGGATGACAGGTGTTATATGACGTTCGCCAATGCCGAGTGCTTAGAACGGGTCCTGCACACGGCGGCGTTCAGAATCCGCGACGTCCCAGTGCTGTTGATGGACACTGGTGCAGGCGCTGTGATCCTATCACTGACGGGCGTACCGGACGCCGTGACCGACAAAGACGTTCTAAAGTGTCTAAAGAAATACGGCACGATCATTGGTAAAAACAGACAAATTTCACATATTATAGAAGAAAAAAAACATTTATAACCACATATTTTTAACCGGACCATATTTCGATCTCATATAAAACAATAATAATATAAATTATAATATTATGTAAAATATAAACTGTATTATTAAAAATATATTATTATTAATAATAATATTATAATGAGATATTATATTAATAATGATATTATAATGAGCTGTAAATAATAAAAAAAATCGCATGTAAAATGATTAAATTTTAATAAAAACGTAAAGATATGAAATTATAATATTGTTTTCGCGTTACACAATAATATTAAAATTATATAAAAACAAAAAAAAATTCTACGCCAACGTAAAATCATCAATAAGACAATAACGCATAATTCGCGACGCGACAGGTCTAAATAATACAAAATATAAATGACATTATAATATTATAATAATAATCGTTCCAAAATTTATTGGTTATGTCAGTGTATTTTTATCGGACGAATAGATATATTAATTATTTTTATTAGACGTCATATCGAGCACACGAGACGTATAATAAAAACAAGTTGATGCTGTAAAGATTGACTAATTGCTATTTATAAGAAAATATAATATTTAAATTTCTGTTGATTATTATATTATTACTATTTTTTTAAAAGGTACAAAATATAATATTTTAGCAAAATAATATATGATATAACTGACAATAATAAAATACTTACTCGTATATTAGTGTTAAAATGCGTTGTTTTATGTAATACCAAAACCACGTTGTGATAATAATTAATCATTTTCTTTTATAAACGAGAAGTTTTTAATTTGTTTCGTTTTACGTTTGCAGTTTGTCTCCATCATTATATTCTGTACGGTCATACAATATATTAAGTTTACTTTGAGTACGAAACTACGAATTTAAGACTTTTTTTTTGTTTTATACGTTTTGTATAAATTCGATATGAGTTACAGAAAAATCTATACGCCTAAACCTAGTTTTAAAATTTTTTAGTCTTAAAATTCATACTTCGACTAGAATCTTTTTTTTTTTTTTTGTTTTGTATAAACATACGCTTACGTTATACGACGATAACGTTTTATATTATCAATTTTACCTCATACATTTCAATCGATTTAAACTGAAAATTAAAATTTTTTATTTAATAAACAAGAGTATTTGTTTGTTTATAATTTTTCTTTTAATATACTTGTGAAATTAGCACTAAAATATCACTGTTAATAATAAGTATCAACGATATGGCTTTTATATGTATTATATAATTTAATTTTTTGTAAAATGAAAAAAAATAAACACTTCAGTAGGTGTTATAATTATTATTGATAACCACTGAAGTGAAATTTTAATCTTCCGTGCAGACATAAAAATATCACCTGTAACCTGCTATAATCATAAAAATAATAATATTATAACGTATGCAATATAAAAATAGCACGTTTAAAAATGTACCATGTGCGTATATTTTAGGCGGCGTTGAACGGAAGACTTCGCGCGGAGGAGGGACGGCCGGCAGCGAGCGTTACGTGCGCGTTCGGCCGACACTCGGTGCGCCCAGGTATCTTTGGTTCGGGTCGGATAAAGTGATCGTCCGACAGCTCACCGAACACGAAACGGGAACGATGAACAGCATCGCTCGCAGGAAATCGTTCAGATCGCAGATCAAGTTGAACCTGAAAATGATGGCCTCCGCCGATCCATCCCCAACGACGACGCCACCACCGCCGCCACCGTCAGCCAACTGTGTGGAGCCGAAAGACGGAGACGCGGGTGCTCGCGCAGTCGGCAGTACAGCGACACCATCGTCGACGATGACCATGGTATCCGTTCAAAACGGGTTCAGGTATTATATCTAAAATATATTCATTTATGGTATGTATTACCTAAAAATTAATACTGGTGCAGTAAAAGAATCTGATAAAATTGATTTCAACAGATGTATACAAAAATACATTAAGGATTATACACAAAAAACAAGATTAAAAAATTATATTTAGTGTTCATAAAATTAGTTAAACCCGAAGCCAAACATAAATATGTCATATTATTAAATAATATAAAGAACAAAATTTATTCGATTTTAGATTCTGAGCGAAGCGAAGAATGTATTGGTTTTACAATGATGTGTGATTTTTTTTTTTTATTCTGAAGACATTTTTACTACCCGAAATAATGCTCCGATTATCACGAAAAGTGGAATAGTAGGAAGAAGTAGGAAAGTGGATCTAGTTGGTACTTTATTTGGTCATTTTTTGAATTTCTCAAAATTGACGCTATGCGGTAGAAAAAACGGCGAAAAAATAACGAAAAACAGCATTTTTCGCGAAAAATGAAATTTCGACGAATTCGATTTCTATATTTCACGATAACTCAGGCAATTTTTAAGATGGAGACCTGAAATTTTTTTTGGATGTTCACATAGCTACTATATATATGTGGTATAATTTTGGAACCGTTACATTAATTTTTCTCCAAAGTATAGGACTTTGAATATTTCGTAAAATTAACGTTTTTACGTATATAATAATAATGTTTGATGAAATTGGCAATTTTTGGTATTAAGGTCTGAAATTTTTACTGAAGTATACTTACATATTACTTAACATCATACTAAAATATTAGAAAAATCTCTAATCTCAATTTTTTTTATGGCTGTTTAAAGTTGATATTTTTATTTAAATCGTAAATCTTAGAATCCATACGAATATTCTTATTATTTCTCAATATTTTCACAATAAAACACTTTTACGACTCGAAATAATGGTCCGATTTTCACGAATAGCATATGTTTTATTATGGAAAAATATTGTTTTTTCTTAAACAAAATTAATTTAATTTGCGCATTTTTATTTATTTACGCTATTTCCATTACTTGTAGTTCATTAATTTAATTATAATAATATTCTATATACTCAACGGTTACGTTAAAATTATAAATAAATTTCTATAAATTATCGGCAAAAATATTTTCTATAAATTGACGTTTAAAGTATTATTCTTCCAAACGACTATTTTTCTTATTAATTCTGCATTTTTATATAATATATTTTTATTATACATAATTTACATTTCGATATCTGTTATCACATCGACAAGAGTATTATTAATTATAAATTATAATATATACTCGTATTTAGATATGCACAATAACATCAACTAAAATACTAAATTATTAGATAATATAAACATTATAACGATTTGAAGTTAAAATTCGAAGATGACACGACGATAATAATTATAATATAATATAGTTCGGTTAGATTGACTTCAACGTTATTTAATTACAACGATTTCTGCAGGCAATATTATTAATCCGATTTCAACTTCAACCGCAGACAATCGCCATAGTATACACGTATTTTAGTATTTTGAAATTTAATTAAAATGCTGTCAAACATCGGTAACTTTTATAAAATATAATATTAAAATATTATTAATTATTTGCGTCGCAAACAATTCTGTATACAAATAGAAGTTACCGAAAAAGTATTGAATCCGGTATTCAATAGAATACAATAAATGGGCAGGAAAAGTATGAAATTTATACATCGACTAGGTATTCCATAGAATTACGAACCCTAAGTAGGCAATGTATAAAATTGATGCCTATAAATTTAAACAATTTTTGGTATAAAAATGTATTTTCCAAGTGCATCAATATCATAAACTAAAGTAATCAATGATTATACTGTTAGTAGTTTATTACATTATATATTAACCTATATACACGCATTTTGTATCTATAATCATAATCAATATTTATTTATCAACCAGTTTTTGAGTTTTCCAAAAAACTAAGTAGTTTATAGTTTTTAAGTGAGGCATTTGCGTGAGGAAAGGGCTATGCCCAAAGGGACTAAAAAATACCAACCTACTACCCGTTATCCAAAACCTCGCTACGCGGGACGGTTAAGTTAAGGACCTAAAAAGATTATATTTCATTTGGAAATCGAAAAAACAATATTATTTTTCATAATTTCAAATTACAAATTGTTATATTGACGTTGGTATGTCTGTATTCATCATATCTAATCATAATTTTTCTTATAACTATCATGTTTCCTGAAAATACCTAAATTAAATTTATAAATGTATTTTGATTAAACACCATTCATAATTTCATACTTTGCTTAATATAGCAATGACATTCTATAAAATATCTACGAATTGCAGTATAGATTAGGTACCTAGGTTTAATATGAAATAACACTCAAATTTCTATTGCCAAACAGTACCAGACGCCTAGGCATTCTATATAGAATACCTAAACATGTTTATAGAATGTCGTAAATTTGCAGGTTCCCGACGGATGTGAAAACTGCGACCACGGTACCGGAACCGACCAAAACACCGGCAGCGGCTAATTCCAAGTTGACTGGTTCACCAAAGAGATCGACGAAAACGGCCGTAGCGGCCACGCCGAATGATCGGGACACAACGGCGACGTTAACGGCCCCGGCCGAATCACCACTCAGGGGACGACGCAGAGGGTCACTGATGGGCTTTCGACGTGAGACTATCAAGCACCGCGGCGGATCCGTGTCCCGGGCCGAGTACGGTGGCGAAGACGCGGACAGCGACACGAGCACGATTTGCCGCCGAAAGCTCAGCGTGACCGGTCGCGAAGACACGGAAAAAGTTCCTTGGTGCGGATGTTGGGGTAACGGATGTCTATAGCCGTACCACCCACAGGATCGTTAATTTTCATAATATTTATATAAAATTTTATATTATCAAGACTATAGATAAATATTTTTTAAGCATTTGTATATAATTTAAATATTTCTCTATATAAAATATAGGAATATTTTAATTTCGCCACTTCAGTTGTTCCAATAAACTTTTTAGGTGATCCATATGTGTATATGTTGTTAAAAGTTAAGTTTTAAAATCCTTAAATTTCCTGATAATATCACATATAAGGGGGGACCAAATTCCCCAAAGCCTTAACGCAACGCATAACATAATATATCTCTATTAGAACCTTTTAGAACTGAGTGCAGTGTAATGCCATTTGACGCAGGATAATAATTCGAATATAAAATTACGTTTATATATATATGAAATAATAATATAATATAAACTATAATATACAGTTTATTATCATTATTTTGAATTTTAAATCAACAATATGTCGATATTATTTATATATTTGTCTATTTCTCTTACTATAGATTTTTATCAACACATAATAAAATATTTTATCCATACATAAGATCTCGTAAAACTATGTTACTGCAATATTTACATAATAAATATGATCATATTTAATAGCCGAACCAAATATTGTATTATTTATTAATATCGCTCAATCCTATTGTATTAAATTCAATATGTTTACATTCATATTATACAATATAATATAACGTTATTATGACGTACGTTCATATCTTAATCATTGTATTTATAAGTCGAGTCGACAAAAAAGTTAAAAAACATATATTGTTATTAATATATATTAACCTAATAATTGAACCAATCGACTGTATAGGTAATATGCGATATGATGAGAATAATTCATGAAAAATAGTCGTATCAAAATGATATTCGATTATAAATTTATAATATTATATTAAAATTAATAATTAAATTATACATTACGTATACCGTCTTATTATTTGTATGTAAACGCAGTTATAATAATATAAATTAGAATTGAAATATTCGAATGAAAAATTATTAATAGGTACGCTAAAAATAAGGAATTATTAAGAAAAATGAATAATTTTTTTGAATTGTAAAAAATCAATATACGTCCGACCATTTAAACTTTACAATTATTAAATTGTTAGCTATTAATTAAAAAAAAAAAAATCTATACGCTAAGTTCGAAAGATATCATTTCGTATTTCTTTGAAGAAAGGCAATACTATAATAATATCCGTTATACCGAATAAACAAAAACATATTTTTAATTATTAATATATTATTATAAAAATTACATAAAATCAAATGAATTACATTGTATACATTATATAATGTAATTATATTGTACACATGTGTTGCCCAGTATTTTTGTACAACGTACTTAAATTTTATAATCATCCTGTTCCTGTATGTCCTGTAAATATATATTTATAATATGTATTGTATAACATTAAATATTACATACGGAGAAAAATATTGAAACACATACAAATAAAATATTATGTGTTTGCATACACTGTGTGTGTGTGTGTGTGTGCGATGAATAATAATATTACTCGTTCGTTCAAATTGTTTAAAGAGAAAGTTTTATAATAGTATAGGTACATAATAATAATAATAATAATATTATGTTACTGTTTGAATTCTTGTAAGACTTACATGGATGTACGCGCGTAGGATGTACATAAGGTATTATGAAAAACCACCAAATAGTAGGGAAAAAAAACATTACTAAATACAATAAATATAACGAAAATAAAAGTGAACAAATTCAATATACGATAATAATGTTATATTACATTAACAAAATAACATTGTTCGAAAAATATATATTCTACTCATATAGCTGCACAAAATCTACTAAACGTATTCAGTGCCGGATCTTACACATTTGGGGCCCCAGTGCAAAAATAATTTTGGGCCCCTAAAAAAAAAAATACTCAAAAAATTATTTATTTATTAAATAAATATATTATGAATTTATTTATTATTTATAATAATTATTATTTTTATTAATATGATTGACAAATTATTTTAAATACCAATATACCATAGAAAATGTATAATATTATTTATCATCTATGGATAATAGGTAGTACTGTAGTAAGTAATTAATTTATACTCTATGTCTATGGATGTCCTATTCGAGATTCATATCATGAAAGTTAAATCCATGAACTACTACAGTTCATGCTTCATATTATGATATTGCCATAGATTATTAATAATGACTCTATGAATTATACGACAATAATTTAATATTTTTCTCTAATTAGAAGTGTTTCGTTTTGATATTTTTATTTTTATATTTTTGGTTTATTACAGTCGAAAAACATAATTGCAAAGGGGCCCCTTAATTACAAATATAGGACGGGGGCCCCGGTGCATTGCACCGCCGATTTATCCGGCACTGTACGTATTATATTACATAAATACTCGTACTTATAAGTTATAACACAGGAAAATGAATTTTTAATTTCTAAAACGTATGATTGCGGTTTGTGTTTGTTTATTATAATAATTATTCAATTTTTACTTTTTTATTTTTTTATTTTTTTTTTATTTTTAGTAACAATAATTAAAGTAATTCACATTAATAAACTTGACAGTTGACTCGAATATATTTCAATATATTATGTTATATGTATATCGTAATTGTTTTATTGAGCATCCTGAAGTATACATTTTATAGATTCATTTTATTATACCTATTAGTATATTACCTACTATTAAATCTACTTTATATTATTATACTTAAACTTAACACGCGCGAGTAAATAATTATGATAATTATTTAAACATAATAAATGCATATTATAAATAGTGTTTTAATTTATATGTGTTTGGTCTTTGGTACGTAGAATATATTGTATAAGTGAGAAACTATATAGAAGACTAATAATTTTGGAACAATGGCCTTAATTAATCGTGACGGATAAAACGACACGTGATTTTAATGAAATTCACAGTATTACCTAGGTATATAAAATAATATTAATTAAATATTTAAGACTATGTTATTATTATAACATACGATGACATAACATATTATTATAGTTTTAAAACCTACATAATATTTTCATGTATTCAAGTTTATAAGATATAACACAAAAACAAAATATGCATAATACTATTAATAACCTAGTTATATAGTTAGTACTTGGTGTCCTGCCAAACATAATAATATATTAAGTTATTGTTTTACAAATAGAGAGAGAGTGTGTGTGACGTGTGTGTCTAGGTAATAATATATTATGTTTCAAGCTTCAGACATTAAAAATATTTTGATCCTTGATACGCGTTATTCCATAAATATAAATATAGGTATATAGGTAATAGTTAAATTAGAAAACGATAAAAAACGTATTTTTTTATCGTTTATTTTTCAAATACGCGATGCAACTATATATAATATATGTAATAGTAACTCAATAATTTATATAATTATTATAAATAACGTTTAAGTTTAAGAATAACTTCTGTATGTCCATAGTAATATATATTTCATATTTTTATCTGGATAGTTATTTGCATTTCAAAGTACCCAATAAATTAAAATACGTTTGGTGTGCTCTAAATTACAATAAAATGAACTACTCAATTTAATATTATTATTATTTTTTTTTTTTTAAAAAACAAGTTATCCACATAATTGTAAATTTGTAATTAAAAATAAAAAAAAAATTCTGACCGTCCGTTGATTTGTTAATATTATATAATAAAGTAGATTTGTTTTTTAGGAATATGAAATAAACACGTAAAACGTATATGCTGTAAAAAGTGTATGTAGTATATGTATATAAAAAAAAAAACAAATTAAAATCGAATTGAAATAAAAAAAAATTAATGAAATAGAATAATACTTTACGAAACATTAAATTACACAATCATGAATTATTTTATATTATATTATATGATATTTTGATTAATATATGATTTACTAATATTGTAATTATTTGGCGATTAGAAAAAATGAAACGAATATTTCATCTCTATATTCGTATTATTTTTTATCAATTTTTCAATTACCACTTATATCAGTTATTTATTTCATATTTAACCGTAATATAGAAATTATACAAATTTTAAACTATAATAATAATATCCATAAATTATTAATTAAATATTTATTAATTTATATTTTATATTTATTATATTTGTAAGTATATTGACTATTGAGTAAGTATAATATGTGTTAAAAGAAACTATTACTGTAAATAATATAATTAATAATATTATAGTATCAATAATATACTTCAACAAGTGCAACACAGCGCACTATAATGTGCTTCGTATACACTCGATTGCCTTGAATAATTATATTATTATCCTTGGACTTTATATAATATATTATATTTTATAATTATTTTTAAGTATAATTATATTTTATAATATTGTGCATTTTGTACATAATTGTGAGTACGAGATACTTAACATATTATAATTTCACTTTCACGACATTAAAATATTACGGTTTATTTTAAATTTTTAACGGCTTCCACAATAATATACATAATATTACGAGTATATTTATCATAATATGAGATTACCAATAACTTATTGATAACAACTATATTTGACTTAGGAATAAATAAAATTATTAATCAACTCTCTGTTATGTGTACAGCTACGTATTATAAATTGTTTGCTAGCGAATATTCAAAATTATCAAATTCACGGTCGAATTCTTTTTGTCGAAAACACGAATAATTTATAATAATGCCATTTAAAATTTTCTTATAACTCTGCCCAGAAGAAAAAAATTTCACCGAAATCACACTCACCCCTCACCAATTAAAACTTCGATTTTGGACTCGATGAATACGTGTATGGTGTATAATTCGTATAGGATAGGTTCTTCTATACTTCTCACTATTATTCCTTTGCGCGTGTACCGTATACATTCCTATACAGGGCGATTCCAATCTCATGTTTACAAAAATTATATATATATATATTTTTTAATGTATTATCTTTATTTTTATTGTAAATTTGTTATATAACATTCTAATTACTCTGTATAATATTAAGGTTCAATACGCAACGACGCAATTATTTAGATGGGAAATTAAATCATCCCTCGGCCTCTTCCGTGACCTTAACCGTGTTACCTATATCTAATATCTACTATCATATTTCGCAACAATTTTCAATATTAATATATAATAATCGCGTTCGAATTTTTTCCTTATTTTTTTTTTAATTATAAATCTGACGAATTTTATAATAATAAATATATGGTAAATTGGTAACACGTATAATAATTGACAATTATTGTTGTTTTACTTTTCGCGTGTAACGTTTTATCAATTTCAAGTCCATATTTTTTC
This sequence comes from Tetraneura akinire, assembly GCA_021307375.1. Classification (NCBI taxonomy): domain Eukaryota; kingdom Metazoa; phylum Arthropoda; class Insecta; order Hemiptera; family Aphididae; genus Tetraneura; species Tetraneura akinire. The sequence continues at coordinate 9,471,469 of JAIUCT010000016.1, read as the reverse complement.
CGTTCAAAACGTTATATATTATATTATATAAATTTATAAATTCATCGCCGGGACGAACTGTTCGACAATAAAATATCGTCGTCGAAATTTATATTTTCAAATTGTTTATGATTTATTTAACAATTAATTGTGTTATAAACTCGAATCTCTAATTTCTAAAAGAAATTATTTTACTACTTTAATTTCTAGAAAGAATTAAGAAATATTTTAATATCTATAATAATTATTGTGTCCTAATGATAAATGAATATGTATACAGGTTTGGTATAAAGATTAGAAAAAGTTAAGTTCAGTAACTATTCTACAAAAAAAAAAAAATGTAAGGATGGGTATACAAATTTATACGATAAACAAACGCGCGTTAATAAATTCGATATTATATTAGGTAATAGGTCTTTAGGTGAAATATTATAAAAAATATTGTAATTTAAAAATAATAAACTCGTATATAAATACACGCATGATATACCAACGTATATATAGAAAATTTTAACTTACGTTAAAAACAAATATTTAGGTATAGACACTTACCTGTATTTTAATTTATTTTTATTTTTGCCTCGGATTCGAGATTACACAAACAAAATCAGGTAATTTTTGATATTTAACTGTCAAGGTAAAACTGTTTTTAAAATAAACATTTAAACTATTAATTTAACGGATATAATGAAATAAAATAAATATCTATCGTCATATTATATACGATATACCTATAGAACCGCGTTTGCCAGCGTTAGGTATATATTATTATTATATAGGTAGGTACATAATATTTTTAATTTATTCGATTGTACGATGAAAAAAAAAAAATGTGACAAAATCACTGCAACGAGTATAGGTAAAAACCACGGGAGATGTACATCGTATTAGGCATTAGAAATAAAAAAAAATAAATAAATAAAAATGGAAAAGGTTAAAATTCACAATCAGGTTTTTTTTAGCATACAACCGAAATTTACTGCTCCAGTTTTCGATTATGACCAAGGACGAATGATATTTTATATATACCTACCTAACGTGTGCGTGTGTGACGTTTATAATGGTGACCCGTCTCTATATTATTATTATTATTATTATTATTATTATTATTATTATTATTATTATTATTATTATTATTATTATTATTATTATTATTATGAGCTATATGCACATAATACCGTTCTAAAAAACTAAACTGAATATCGTCGGTCGCCCCTATTTGAATGTTTAAATTGACTGTTAACTCGTCGTTGTGTGTTATAGTCCATAATATTGTCGAATTGTCGATTATGCAAAATTATACAAAATAAATATTATAAGTACACGTCTATAAAATATACGCTGTTGAACATAATAAATATATAAAAATAAACTACTACACGATTTTCTCGATATCTTTTAATATTATTTTGTACAACATCTTTAGTTGAACGGAATGTCATCAAAAATTACATATTAGGTACGTAGCTGCAGATATACGGTCTTAAATTTTTTATTTTTCCGTTAAATACGTGCAGTACCTGCCTACGACAACGTATCATTAGTGTTATTGAAAAAAATGATGAATATTATTATCACGTTTCGTACGGACAAATCGAGATTTACTTATGTATTTATGTATGATATTTACCTAATATTAATAAAGTTTGACACGCGAGAGTCTGAAATTTAACGAGAATAATTATTGAAACCACGACTTTTTTGGAACGAATAACTAAATCCAAAAACTCCGAAAACAACGATCTATCTATTATATAAAATAAATGTGCTGTGAATCCGTGGATGACAAATCTGAAATTTGTGTATAGATGATGACATCTATCTTAGGTACCTACTTGTTATAACTATACTTTTCATCGATTAAATTCGAGTTTACCATAATGAAAAATAAATAAAGAACTTGAATATTTTTGATGTATAAAAATTAAAATTTTAACAGAAATTACATAGTGTTAGATATCTAAGAATCTAAGATATACTTAACCATTTATAGGAGAATTCACAAGAAGAACTTATTTTTAAAACAAAATACAATTTACAATTTTTTTTTTTTATAATTATTATTTAATTTTCAAAACAAATAAAATATATTTGTATATTTATACCCACGATTTGTTGTCTATCGTCTAATAATTAATATTTTAATGACATGATTTTTAATCCAATTAAAAATATAAAACCAAAATGATCGATAAAAATGTAGGTAAAAATCGTAATTACTTTAATTTTTTACATGGTCATGATAGGCACATAATAATAGTGTGAAATATTTAGGTACCTATAGATATCTAACATTCACAGCAGCCAGTGGAAACTAATGGCGTCTTATGAAAAATTAAATTTTGTCGCGTGAAATCTTAACCAAAAAGACCCGATTCATTATCCAATCCACATATCGTTTTATTTTTATCATAAGAAATATCCATTTACGAGTATAATAGTCGTAAGAAAATGTTACTGATCATGCGAAATTTTTTTTTACATAATTCTTGAAAAATATTAACATCTATTATATTAAGGTATTAAAATTTATAGTAAACATTATAAATTATAATATGTCACGAATTTGGATGAACGATTTCGCCATATTTGTTATATAAAATATAAATGTAAAGACAAGAAATATGTGTATAAATACAAAGCACTGGCAATTTGAAGATTAAAAATAGTGTAATACACGAGTATATTATTAGTCGGGAAAATAAATTTTTATTTTTTTTAAAAAAACTGAAAATTCAATTGTGTCGCCCAACAAAATGAAAATAAACAAACACGTGTATTTTAGATGCGTTAATGATATTATATTCTCATGAACGTCAAACGGAGGATGAAGAAAAATGTTTTTTTTTTTTTATATACCTACCTATTAATTTGAAACAAAATATGGTATTGCAATAAAAGTATACCTGAACTATGCGTGTATATGCATATAATAGTAATTGGAAAACTCAATCTTGTCCTGAAACTAGGACACGGACGTTTTGAGGACGATGGCAAATATAATAATAATAATAATCGCAAGAAGACCTTCGAACATGTCACGGACATTGGGCCCCAGTTAAAGTGAAAGGTATGTGCGTTTGTTTTACGCAGTATTCCATAAATCCATTATAAAATCGTAGGTAAATATAGGTAGAAATATTACGACAGACGGATCAAGTAAAACTAACGCAGAAAACTGGAATGGGAAATATTAAAATAAGCACAAATTATACTCAAAACGTCAATTAATTTTCATTTAATCACTTAACTTACATTGGTTCGCGTAACATATATATATATATATATATATGAACAAAACGGTATTTTTTAAAATTAATTAATTTGTTTTACAATCGCACAATTAATAATCATATACGCCGTAATCTGATGGCTGTTTGTTGTGTATTACATTAGTCCTTCCGTCACATTTCTACGCACGTTTCGCAGTGTCAACACAATATTAATATTATTACGACATATTATATTGCCTACCCTCATAGTAAATACATACTTCCATTCATTAATACTATCGTGTAATATTGTCCGTGTACATTGTAGAAATATTATTGGTTGTGTGCTTGGACTATAATGTATTTTACTTGAAGAAAAAAATAATAATTTTAAATTATTTATTATAAATATGCAATAACATTAATTATATATTAAATTTCATGTAATATTATATAATGGTACACACTAGGTGTACGGAAGGTACATAACTATGATTCAAAACGTGTTAAAAATGAAACGGACATACTAAGCTCTTGTAAAAATAATAATTATAATTTTAAAATAATAATATAATATAATATAATATAATATAATATAATATAATATAATGTAATATATAATAATAATAAAATAATAATAATATAATATAATAATAATAATAATAATAATAGTAAAGTAATAATGATAATAAAATCTTAACCAAAAATATATATATTAATATTAATACATAAGAGGAAATATAATCATTGATTAATTCTTCTCTGCTTTTCAACATTTTTAATGGGACGGTAAAAAAAAACTTTCCATAATTAACACTCAACAATAATATTTTTTTTCCCTATTCTTAATTCCTTTTAGTATTTATACAAAAAATAAATTAAAATATAATCAATAAACATTATATTTTAGATCAATACGCATAAATAAAAATAATACGTTGGTAACAGGTTTTTAGAAACATTCTTGATCACTATAATTAGTATCATTTATCCGTGTAAATTATTTTTTATCTTAGTTTTAAAAACGTCATAATGAGACAAATAATGTGTACATCTTATTTCAAATGAAAAGAAAAATCGCATAAATAATAGTTAAACATAAATCTATATTTACATCAAAAATAGATAATACAAACACAAAACACTTAATTTTATGGTATTTCTTATTATTAATTTTAATAATAGTAAATATTAACTTAATTATATTATAATATGTATAATTATAAATATATATATTTTATATATAAATTTTGTAATTTCATATATATCATATGGTACAAACGCAACAAATTTATTGAGGTAACAGGATTTTTTTTTTTTATATTTCTTAAAAATAAGATTTTAATTGTATATTCTGAAGCACAGAGAAACATAATTTATATTTCTCGTAACTTAACAATTTAACATTAATCAAATATGTTCATTTAAATCCTAAAAAGATGCTAAGAAATAAAAATAAAAATATAAAGCTTAAGCTCTAAGCGGTTAACATTAACAAAAAAGTAATAATAACCTCCAAGAGGTTCAAAATATAATTATATAATAATGATAATAATGATGCCAAACATACAATAATAATAATATAATAATAATGAATGGAGAACAAAAGAACTAACAGCGTTAAAACCATAATAAAAACTTAAACATTTTATCATCTCAAAAAATAAAACTTATTTCCCTCTTTAACATAGATTAAGAAATATACTTTGAAAATATATATTTTAATATGTAATATTATTAATTATATTATATTTTACTTTAAAAATATTCAATCACAATATTTGATCACGAATTCATACGAAAACCCTGGACGCTTTTTTTTTTTTTAATAATTATGATTAAACAAATTTGTTTTAAATTATATTTGTTTAAGAAAAAAGATTTATAGCATTATGTATATATATACATAGTAAATATACATTATGTTTAAATACATTTTAGTTACATTGGTTGTAATTCAAATGTTTTCTTTTTTCTCAATATTTTACAAAAAACTGACACAGACTTGCAGTGTTGCCGCATAAGGACCCCAAGCATGTAAATAAAGGAAGACAGTTGCCAGTACAAATCAACGGCGAATGCGGCAACACACACATGAATGGAAAATGCCTCTCAAGAATTCTACAATCAAAGATTGAGATTTATGAATCTTGTGTGTGTGTTTGTGTGTGTATGCGTCTGTGACAAACTGAATGAACTAAACAAGCATAAATGACAAAAAAAAAAATAAAAATAAAAATAAATAAAAAAAGAAACAAAGAAAAGGTAAGAAAAAACAATGAGCAAAGTACATAGTATTATTACTTACAAAAAAAAAAAAAAAAAAAAAAAATAACGGTAACTCATAGTTTCGTACAATCATTCTTGTGTTTTATTATATTATTTCTTTTAATGACAATATTTGTTTTTAAATAAATATTGTTTTAAAGCCTAACATTATGAACCACAAAGGTATATAATAATAATATATTCATTAAATCTATGTATACACTCATAAATAAATAAACCTCTAAATCTAAACAACTATAAATCTATGTTATGATTATTATTATATTATATTAAAAGAGGAAATAATATTACATAATAAGACAAACATTAATTTGTCCATCACCTTCTACCAGGAGAAAAAATAATAAAACAATTTTAAAAATCTTTTTTTTTTTTTAATTAATTTAGACGGAATGTTTTTTTTTCAAACAAGATCCAAAAAACTAATGCCAAATCAACGATTTTATGCCCAAATATCCCCAAATAAAAATTAAATTTTAAACTAAATCTAATGGGGTTAACAATGATAAAGAAATTGATCTGGAAAAATATTTTGTACTTTTATTTTGAAGGTAATAGAGATAGTCGCACTTCCAAATTAAAAAGTATTTATGTGAAAACTATATAATGATTTAATATGTTTGTTTTGAAATTAATTATATTGCATTGTTAAAATTTATATAATACTGTTACAAAGAATTTATAATTTATAATGAAACACATGAATACTGTTATAGCAATATTATCACAAATTTATTGAAATCATTCCCTCTTTGTATCTATATATTTTATGTGATATCTTTTTATTTTTTCCATATAGAAACACAAATTTTGAAAGTAATTTAAAGGAAAAACTAACATAATGAATTAAAATTTTATTTATAATTGGAACAGAATGTAGGAACTGATCGGCTTGTATACATTGTAAATAATAAAATCCTTTTAATATTTTTAAACCTTGAGCACATCTCCTTTTACTGGCCTTTTGAGATTTGGTAACCAAACATTTTATATCTAATATAAGCTAAGCATTATATATAATATAAATATATATATATATATACAAACTATAATCGTTAATAATAAAAATATATGTATACATAATATGTAATAATATACATACATATGCACTAAATGAACAATTAAATATAGTCAATAATTATTGGTTTCAAATTCATGCATATAATGCACACAAAATTCCATTAATAATCTGGAGGAATTGTTTTCTTTAAAATAAAAATTCAAGTAAAATAGTTAAAAATAAATAATATGTATGTGGTGTGTAATTGTGTATTTGTGTATTGGTGTAAGAGTACATAAGTGTATGTACTATGTAATGTAAGAGTAGTTTTGACCAACATCGCGTACGTGTGTAATGACGCTGTCGACGAGATCAGTTGGTAACTCTGTATGACTCAAATTTTATTGTAAGTTGTCATGGTAACGTGGCGGTTTCTCAAATAGACGTTGATGATGTCTTTTGAAATTTTTGGCCAATCCTATTTAAAAAAATAATAATAAATAATTAATTAAAAAGTACCAAACACACAATTTAATACAAAATATTATAAAAACATTACTAACACATTTTAAAATCATGAAAATACATATAGGTATCTTAATTCAGTTACGTAGCGTAAAACTACAATATTGAGAAAATATAAGTAGGTATTAGATACACATAATCGGTTTAATTGTTGGTAGACGCGGTGCAGACTGCAGAGTGCGAGTACACACGAAGTCATCATTGAATAATAATTATTTACACGGCGTGTTAGTTCATAATAGCTATTGAATAATATGAAAGATACAACGATACAACAATGATACAACGACGCAAAATTTGTGAGACCGGTCACCCTTGACATCGGACGAGTTTTTCGCGAGAATGTACAGAGCAAAAAAAAAAAAAAAAACATAATAATAATAATAATGATGATATAATCAACGTTATTCAAGGGAAAAAATCAAATAAATAAATAGCATGGGGTCGACGCGTCCGATGACCGCCTACTTGGACGTGGCAAACCAGTCGCGCGTCAGCCCATCCACATAATAATATCGAAACTAGTTAAACTTGTCAATAACAACTATACAAATAATAATTATAATATTTTCAAATCTTACGTATAAATTGTGTACGAGGCGTATACATCCCTTTTTCGATGATGTCGATGATCGGTGTGTATGTGTGTGTGATGGTGTTTTGATTTGTGCGATATATTATTTATGTATACAATAATATTCGAGTGGTGGTGAGTAAGATGGTCTTATTTTCGCTTGGCGTGCAACATCTCCATGAGCAGAGTCTGCGTGGGAGCTCCGCCGCTGCAGTGCTTCAAGTACAAACTTTCCTCGCCCCTGGTAGCTATATGATGGATGTCGGGCAGTACGGACAACAGTTTGGAAAATTTGTCCTGAAACATCGTTAGGACTACGTTAAAACGCCGTATATATTATATTTTATTATGTGTGCATAATACATTTATATAAAATACTATAAATTAAAAAGATTCCTAGTTAAGAAGAACTAAACGCAATGGAGATGAGAATACCAGATTAATAAATGGATGAGTTGATTATATAAAGAAGACATATAACGATGTTATGTAGCCAAAATGCGAGGTTCGTGTCAAACTCGGGGCATTCAATTGTGCTATGTTTGTACTAGGTTGTGCCGTCCGTTTCACCGTTGTGCTATAGTTTATAGTTTTCAAGTGTAACGGATAGCTCGCTTCGTCTAATACGCTAATTTACTCAAGCGCCGCTTCGCGGAACTTTTCATAAGGATGAGGCTACGCCCCAAGGGACTGAAAAATACCAACATAATACCTATTTGTGTTATTCTGATACTGGCACGGATAGTCAGGGGTTTTGTATAACCCAAAAACTCGATTCGCGAGACGGCGTTATACATGTATCATTAATAATAATGTTTTTTTGTCGTAACTTAGGAAGAGACATAGCACAAATGGCGGGACGAACGGCACAATTTAGCATAAACCTCGAATGAACTGAGTTTGATAAAAAAAAAAATTTAAAAACAATGTCAATGCTCGGTGAGAAAATCGATCTCAAAATACGAGAAAAATGAAAATATAAGAGGATTAGATTTATATCGGGCATGTTTAAGAAGGGAAGTATGCCTTTGCAATTTAACGTATACAATTAGTAAAATAAATTTATATAACAAATGATTGAACGATACGTTAGTAGGTATTGGAAAATTTCAATGTAAATATTAAAGGCTACAATCCTAAATAGTTAAGAGAAAAAGCGAAGTAGATAATTTTCGATTTTCATTTACTGTGTGTTAAATGATCAATTATATATTAATAAATTTGTAATCGTTTAAATAAATTATATACGAGTACCTATAGATATACGTTTATAATGTTATGTTGCTATTATTGTATAATAATTAAAAAATTAATTGTAATATATAATTATAATACCTGTACTTGAGAATTAGCTGAGATGCAATAATCCAACAGGGCTTTTAACACTTGCTCGTGACCTTCATGTACGTGTTTACTGTTCCCGATCCCTTTGACGTCTGATAATTGTGTAAAGAAAAAAAAATATATATAAGAAAACATTTAAAAAATCTGTTTCATATTTCTGTGCAGTTACAGAATATGTTATATAAACGTCATAAGTTCATATATACCATTATTATAATAATATAGTATACATTATTATTCACATTATGGTCATTGGAAGTAAATTATTCGTGTATTCTAAAAGTGTTGTGCGTATATGTAAAATGGTATCTAATATCGTAAAACGGTTGCGTATCAGCGTAAAAAAATATGGAGGGATTGTTTGCCTCATAGAGTAATACGTATAAGTACATTATAAATAATTGTAAATGAAAAATTCTGTACAATAATTGAGTAAAACGATCACGCTTAATGATCCTTATTCGGCATTGCACTATTATACTTTATTTAATACCGTTATCGATGAACCAATACGTATTTTATTAAAAAAAAAAAAAAAAAAAAAAAGGATCTAAAATATAATACAAAGACTTTCTTTTCAATATGTGTACTTCACGAAACTAAATTATACGTATATACAATTGTATTCTCCTATATGTAATCCTTCATAATCCACTCCTCCCACCAGAAATATTTTGAATTTTGAAGGGACATAAATTATTAATAATTACAAAATAACACCACAAACATTGTTTCCGTGATATAATAATGGGTTCTTATAATACATAGAAGGCATGCCACACTATAAACTTACCAGGATTCAAGAGCAACAGGAATTTCAGGCAAATGTAATCGCCGACGTCGAACTTGAGTTCTTGCAACCTGTCGATGACTCGGGCGAAACAATCGGCCATAGTGGTGACGCCGAGGAGGCCGAGCGCGAGCAAGTCGAACTTTTGACCGTTGTGCAACATTACCTCATTGGCCAAGTTGTTGTGCATGTGCTGGTGGATGTGGTCCAACACCAACATATCCGACCACGAGTGTTGCAACAATTTCATCTGGTCGTCAACCTGTAATGAACACATTTATTTAATATTATGCAAATATGTACTTATAATAAATTAAACATAATATACAATAATTCATACATAATAATTATAATATAATATATATACATAAACAGAATGATGAAAATGACAGAAAACAATAAAATACAATTAATAATAATATAATATTATTTTCAATGCACTTGTTATGGATATATTGTGTTAAAATTTTCATATGCTTGGCTCGCACGTACGGATATTATGGTATAATAAATATTATGTAGGTATACCCCGTACGTTATTTTTTGTTATTATATAGATGGTAATAATATAAACATTTATGTACCCCACCGCGTAGTCGTAGTATATAATAATTGGAATTAATTAAACCGTTCGAAGGGGGAATCGTGTATATATTATAATATTAATATAATAAGTCCAATACTCAATAATATTATGTATAATGTAAATGTATCATACCATTATCGTATAATGTCGTGCATTATAGACAGGTTGATCGTAAGTATTATTATATACAACACATAATATAAAATATATTTAGTTTTGTTTTTTTTTTCATCCCATATTGTCATCATTATATATAATATTTATAAAATTATAGCATGTATTATAAAATATTCTCGGCACAACACGCGAATGGAGAGTTGAGGTATAATTGGTATAATATATATAATACTACAATTTACGCGCTCACGTAACGAATCCGAAGACCTTGAAAAGTGAAAGAGAAGAGTCTAAAGCATCGGATGGCGCAGAAGGTATATATTACACGTTATATACAAAATAATAATAATGATAATAATAATAATAATAATAATAATAATAATAATAATAATAATAAT
>JAIUCT010000016.1:9382210-9460645 GCA_021307375.1 Tetraneura akinire | reverse complement strand
ATAATAATAATAATAATAATAATAATAATAATAATAATAATAATAATAATAATATTAAATCCGTAACGATTGGCACACGATTGTTTTCAGTATATAGGATCGATGATTTTATTTTATATTTTCACCCGACAACTATAACATAACATAACTATAATATTAAAAATAAATTTACTTAAACTAACATTCATATAATTTATACTGTTATACAGTGTATGTCATTATAGTTGTAACTTGTAAGTATAACGTAAGTCTTCGAAACAAGACAAAAATAAATAAAAACACCGTCGATATATAGAAATTATTGGTTACTATATTATAATAAATTATAATAGTATTACGGATTATTAAAATTTGGTGTTATAATAATAATTAGTAATTTTACATATTTTTCAATTGTATTATAAATTCGTAGAATTTTTATTTTTATTTTTTTTTCTTATCACTGTATTATATTTACGGTCAGTGTATGCTATTTTAATACAACATAATATTATTTTATATTCTACATATTTTTTCTTCTCTCATTCTAATTTCATAACTCATCCGCGCATTTTCCGCTTTCACTGGAAAAACCTTGAGCTCCAAGGCCAATGCCGGAGAGATTTCACTCGTAACGCGTGGAAAATCCGATACGCCGCCGTAATAAAAACTATTATATTATATTTCGTGATGGTGATAGCGGAATGCGTTTTCCTCGTTGGGCGACGGAAGTCTAGAAAAACGCAAACGCACTCGTATACAAAATACGCTTTACTGTTCATATTTTGTTATTATATTTAGGGCTAGACGCGATAATAAACGCCCACGCTCACGCGCCAATTATAATAATAAAAAAATTCTGCACGTTGTATAATACAATTACATGATTATTATACCGTGTTCCCAATTCCCATCGATTTGATTAATCCGCTAAAAACCTTGTAAAATCGTAAAATTGGGACATGTGACTTATTATTGTGACGTACTGATGGATGGATGCCAGAAAAATAAAATATTTATTATATAAAAAGAAATATATGTTATAGGTGCCAGGTTTATATTATCGTTATGACTTATAATATAGATATACATTCGTAGTATAGCCAGATAATGCATGAATATTATAGTAGGTATTAAAATATCGAAAACAAACGTGAATTGCATATTAAAAAAATAAATAATTAAAGAATAAATTATTGGTCATAAATGTTACTAAATTAATACTAATTAATTGACACTAAATTATTGGCCATAGGGTTAGGTACACATACAATCTATACGAGTATACACGATAAGGAGAAAAACATCAATGAAATTACATCATAACAAGCTTAATAACACTTAGCTTCATATTGTATTATATACCTGTATAAGGGAAAATGATAAATATATATATTTTTTTATTATTATTTTATTGGAACACGCATACAATCTATAATTTATTTTTACAATAAGCATGTTTGAATTAATATATTATGACATGAATGGTTTGCTTTAAGGAGTTACCCTGTAGTAACATTTTGATTAAATATAATATAATATATATGTATATATATATATATTTATAAAATAATAATAATTATGATAAATTTTAATTTTAAGACGATGTCGAGGATTCCCGGGTAGTTAAAGGATATGTAAATCACTTAATAAGTGGACTTTGGTAGTTTTCTAGTATAGAAAAATAAAGTCTTTATAAAATAATGCAGCTTTTCATCGAGTAGTTTAATACTAAAGTCATGGCGAAGGGTAAAGTTAGAGACAAAAAACTGAGTATTTGTAATTTTGCAAAGTGTTATATCAGATTCGATTTTTTTAGTTGAACTTCAGGAGACGTAACCCATACATATATTATGTATTATGTCCGTATTGGCTTTAAGAGCGTTTTATAAATGAGCAGTTTTATTTTCTGACTAATAAAATTGTTTTTTGTCAGTATACTTTTTAGTGTCCGGGTGCTAAAGTTAAGAGTATATAATCTTTTGGCTTTATATGTGTGTTCCATCTTAGTTTTTTATTTAAACAATCTAAATATACCTATAACCTATAAGATTTTTATATAAATATTAAACACAACAAGGGATGGACTAGATAATATATCATTAACAGAATATTTGAATAGAGACCATGCCATAAAAATTATTGTTTTAAATAATGTATAATTAATATAAAGTAAAAAGTCAACAGATGACAAAAAATCAAGAATCAAAACGAAATTAACGAAGATAAAATAAGCAATAGAAAAAAAGTTATATAATATATAATGTTGCGTTTGAAATTATAGCAAAATATACATTATTACATTAATGTACGATGACTACAAAATATAACTAGAAATCATCGTTTTAATTATTACATAAAAAAGGTAAAAAACACTCATCACATCTAGGGGCGGATACAAGGGGGTTATGAGGGTTTGAGCTTCTCCCTTAGCTAAATTACCCATTCACTTTTGAAGAAATACAAATGACTTTCTTTTAAAATAATAAGTACCTATAATATTAAGTATATAAATAAATGTAGTTAAGTATTTGTTTTCACTATATAGTATAATTTGTAGTCTGTTATGTATTGTATTCTATATATTTCTATGATTATTTTTTGAATGTACGTAATATGCGTGTATATTTTAGCCACCACATTTCATCATTTCTATAGTACCGTCCCTGATCACATCCCAAAGTCCGTATGTGTACATTGCTGTTGCCGCATTCGAAGATTGTATATAATATGAGATATGACATATGAATCAATAGCGTTATAAACGTATAGAAATACTAAACAAATCTTGGGACGATGAACTTAAAGAAAAAAATAATAACAAACTACAATAATAGTTGTCTGTGTATGGACAACGATATAGAGTCCAGTGCGATGTTTATATGTTATCAGTTTTGGTTTTCAACACTTCCGCGTGTATGAATGTTTATATAATAATATTTTTTCTATTTTATTGTTCACTACATAGTACATACAATGTTTAGTAAGAATAAATAAATTCAAGGTGACAACAAAAATTGGCATACAGTTCATGACATTAATATTTACGCTAAAATCATATGTTTTCTTTCTTCTTTTTTTTTAGATACAAATATTTTACATCGCCGCACACGAGTGTTCTCGACGTGTCTCGTCACTGAATAATTCAATGAACTCGTATTTATAACGTAGTAAAATAGTTATAGCAATATCGATAGAAATGTGTAGGCAACAATAATTAATATAATATAATTTAGTAGGTATGGTTATATATGAATAAGAAAAAAATAATACGTTTTTTCACGTTCTGAAACGTATATAGGCCCATTTTCTGTTTTTTTTTTTTTTTTTTTTTTTTTTTAATTTAATTTAATTTTTTTTGGCAATTGCATAAAATAGGTTATTAGAACACGGTGGCGACGACGTCGATGATGAGGTTGAGTACATTGTTAAAGGTGACAAGTTGTTCGTAATGTATGTTTATGCGCATGTATTATTATTGGCCCATACAAACCGTTGAAAAATAAAAGAATCATTTTAAAAGAAATATACCAATATAGTTTCCAATGCGGAATTGAGCTCGTAAAAAATAATAACGATGGATAATATAATATAAATATATATATATATAAAAATAAATTTTTCCAAGTATAATAATATGGTATATAAGTATATAATAGCCAACGTGACAAACGAGAGAAATAAAATGTTTGGCGAGTATATAATTGGAATATATAATATATATTATATATAGGAATATAAGTAGTTTTGAGGAAACATATATCGCACACGATGACGTAAAGGCTTTACAACATCCCACCCCGTCCAGTGCAAAAAAAAAAAAAAAATAAATAAATAAAATAAAATAATCGATTCCTGGCCTGACCATGACCTACCATAACCAAATTAACCTAGTTACAAAGCTCAACCCTCGCGTTCCTCGTAATCGAACATACACGCTTTGCTCTTTTCACGCTCAACCACCACCACCACCTCCCGCAATAGCGTTTTGGAAATACGATCACCATCCTCCATGTAATATAATATAACATACAATTTTGTTTCTTTTATTTGGCCGCCGCGAGTTTCGATTTTCGGTCGTAAGCTCCCAAGAGACGATGGTCTAATTCTGACCGTGACGCGAAAAGGACCTTTGGGCATTGGACTTTGGTGGGAAAAAAACTCATTATATAACGAATAGCACAATCTACCATCGATCAATAATACTTGTAATATTAAACCCAGAATATAACATTATATATAGGATTAAAATAAAAGTACTTAATAATTACAAAATTATACAAAGCATTTACACATATTATATTTAAATTCAAAACTATATTTCCACAGTAACCTAACCTATACGTATATTATATATATATATAAATTTTCAATAAATATCAATAAAATAATATTAAGTACAGAATTTTCACTGTCGATGTTTTATATTATTATTTTTATTATTTAGCACATATAGAAATCAAACAAAAATAAAATTTTATATTACATTATATTTTAATATATATAAAGTTATCTATATAGTTACGTAAAATATTTTGATTGATAATGATCAACTAATTTTGTTTTAAACAGTATATTTCTATAGTTATTTTTAAAGAATAGACAATAAGTACTGGTGTTTATAATATAGGTAGTACTTTTAATAAGTAAAAAAAGTTTTATTAATTTACTCGTATAGTGTACAATTAAAATTTGAATACACTATAACTGAGGCTTTTGACCTTGATTCTTATTTGTTGTTTAAATGTGTTATTATTTAAAAAATTCTCCAAAAAATAATATGTAAATTTTCGTGAAGTTAACAATAATATTATTCTTTATACATTCTTTCAATTAAGTTCAAGTTTTAAATAAAACATTGTTTATACATAATATGCCATATTTAAACACGTTTTAGATTTTCAACCGTTTTGCAAATCGCATGTTGTTTTATTTACTATAATAAAAAAAACATCATGAATAGTATTATACATATTATTCCGAAATATATGTCACGGGCGTTGTGCAAACTTTTCGCTTCATCCTGTACATATACAGTGCCAAACAACAGTCGTTTGTAACAAATGGGAGTTGCCTGTTATATATCACTATATCAGTATAGTGAGCTCATATAAATATAATAAGTATCCGGTCCATATTTTATAATTGTTCGGATGTATTTTATTCCTCTTCTGTATCAAATACAACGAAAATATTGATAATGAATATGTTAAATAAAATACATAAACAGAAAAATAAAATGTTTATTAATAAAATAAACGTTGATCTTGTTTTAAAGTCAAATATAATTATATTGATAGCGTATAATTTATCGTTAAAAAACGAGAAGAAATTAAATTTATCCAAGTTTTTGAATAAAAATATTTAATAAAAAATATTATGGCTTTATTTTTTTTTAATCTAAGTTTTAACTAATTATTGCAGATTTTAAAAAGGCAACCAATAATAAATTAAACGATCAATGAATTACCTAAATTATAATTGAATAGAACATGAAAAAGATGTCTCTTCGTTACATAAAAAAATCATAAAATCTTTTTTCATTTAGTCATTAAGTATTTAAATTTAAATATTAATTATTATGCATTCGGGCTTATAATATAATATAAAATAAATATTTAATTGCTGCAGGACATAGCCATATTGGACATAATATTCAATTATATCACAATAAACATTGTTTAAAAATACTAAAATAAAGTACGATGGTGAGCGACGGTAATTTTATAGGGCATAATAGTTAAATATTCGTGTGGTATCCTTTTAAACCGCGCGTCGACATAAGTGCGGCGGCGCGTGTTAATACTTAATACCATTCACCTGCAGGTCAAAAAGTATCGAAAAAAGGATTTCAATAAAAACCTATTATAAAAAAAAAACTAGAGCATATTTAAAAACTTACATACATTCAAAATCGAATCGAATAAAATCGTAAAAAAAAAAACATATTATATTATATTTTAATTGTAACAATTTACACTTGTTGATTATAGTAATACGAACTTCATCAATTAAATTACATTGGTGATAATAATAGTATTATGTGTAATTTAGGCCTACACCGACACCGTAACACACGTGAATATATTATATAAAAATATAGAGACTATCCCGGTTGACGTTACTTCTGATTAAAAATTTATCAACGACGACGGAACGGCAACGCCGACCCCGACACATAATGAGCGTCATCGAACGGGCCGTAGTAACCGGCGCGCCGCCGTTCCCCTAAATCGGGCCCCCGGACGACTCCGAGAGCCGCCGCCGCGCTCCGATGCCGCGGCGTCGTGGTCGTCGCCGTCGGTTCTCTTTGTGCCGGACCACGAACAGCAATAGATAGTAGCAAGTAGCTGCGACAGCGCGCGTTTCTGTCTCGCGTAATTTTAAACGCACTCGCCCGCGAAAAAATATTAAAATGATTACGTAATTGATATAGGTACATTTGCGGTCGCGTCATGTATTATTATTATTATGATGATGACAATAATAAATAATAATAATAATATCAAAAATAAAAATCGATATTGACAAAAATGTACAATATATATAAATTTATATATAACAACAATGATAAAAAACTAAAAAAAAACTGGCTAAAATTTATATTCTAGAATATATACTGCATGATACCATTATTATTATACGATCCTCCCACCTCATACAGGTCCATTTTTCCACGGCTATTATTTCGCGTACGCAATTAAAAAAATAAAAACGAACGTGCGCCTACGTCGCAATCACATGAACAGCGGCAACTGCATTGTTCTCTCTAAAATAGTAAAATACAATATCATACGCACACAATCGGTTTCAAATCGTTGGTTTTTATATACGTGTGTGTGTGCACTGTGCGCGGCACGTTACAATTGCGTAAAAATATTCGACAAAGCTCGATTTACACGACGAAGGGCCGTCGAATAGTGGTGGCTCTAGCACGCGCGTGTGTATACGATACACAAAAAAGTCAACGATTGCGAACTTGGCCTCATTATTAATTATTATTATTTTTCTTTGATTCTCACCCCACATCCACCGCCACCGCATAGTCGTAAAAATAATATTATTTTTATTGTTCTATAACAGCCTGAATGTGCACACATTATAAACATTATTATACGATTATTATATAATTATATTGACGGCTTCGTGGCAAAATGAGCTAAGCGACATTTAAGGACTAAGCGATAGCACTGTAAATACTATGGGAGATAAAAAATAATCGACAATTAAATCTTTCAAAAACACTAACGCTAGTCTTCTATAATTTGTGACTATTTAGTAATGACTAATGAGATATGGCTATTTTTAGAATTTTTTTTTTTTAGGGATAAGCGCCTTTTTAAAAAGAAAATTTTATGGGCTATGTGACACATATGGGATTTTACTATTATTTATTTCGCATTTATAAATTAAATTGAATGTTTATTTAAACCTTATTTTAATTATATATTAAGAGTATAAACTATTTAAAAAATTAGAGCTAAACACCCCCCCCCCCCCATCAAAAAAAAGGTTAAGTTTTAGTTTGTTTTTTTTTATGATTAAAAATTAACGTAATATTTCAATGTAATTTATGTCGAGCCATCAAGGCAACATTATAATAGAATGAAAATATATAAACTCCATTTTTAACGTTTAAATAAATACTGAACCGCTAAAGCTAAAGATGACGAAAAAGTGAAAATTCTATTTGTGCTCCTGAAGAGGAGTAAAACTGTCGCTTAGCCTATTTTGCTTTAAAGCCGTCGATATAATAATTCGCAATTATCTTACTTAATACTAGTATATTTTAATAATAAAACTACGATATTTACCTTTAGATCTTTGAAAAACACCGAATTTCGCGCCCAATCCACCTGCGAGAACAGATTTTGATCAAGCACCTTGCACATTAATTCGAACAAATCAACCTCACATTGATTGTATGTCTGACTTTGTAATAGACCGAACAGCGAGCTCTGCCATTCCCGATCATCCAAACCCTGTACAAAGTCTCGAATCATAGGTGACATCCCTTTGCCGGCGACACCGACTCCGGTAACATTGGTAACATTTATTGGAACGACGGACGACGTACTGCCACCGCCATCCATTTGTTGCTGTTGCTGTTGTTGTTGCTGCTGGGGCTGCTGCTGATGTTGCTGTTGTTGCACGTGGTGTTGTTGCTGATGACCTGCAGTCAACAGGTAATTTTTCGGTGAAGACGGTGGCGACCACATTTTGTTTACAGGCAACATAGACGCCGCTGGAACTGATGTCTGTTGTTGCTGTTGTTGTTGTTGCTGCTGCTGCTGCTGCTGCTGCTGCTGTTGTTGTTGCTGCTGAGCCTGCTGATGATGTTGGTGTTGCGGTGGTTGTCCGCCACCATTAGCTCCGGTCATGTTGGCTGGGCTATTATTATTGTTGTTGTTGTTATTATTATTGTTATTGTTGTTACCACCGTTGGCAGAAGCCACAATTTGTAGCGTCATCTGTGAATGTTGGCTAACCGCACACGTGGTGCCACCAGCACCTGTAGCTAGAGACCCTAGTCCGGCCTGGCCTAGAGCCACAGCGATAGGGCTGGGAGACGAGTCGGGCGACGACGTTAACGACGACACCTGTTTTAATATTACAAATAATACGAATATTAATTTATAAATAAATAAAAACTTATATGAGAATATTTTTTTTTATCGACTACAAAACGCAATTACCTATTTTTCAAATTTTATAATACGTACATACTTAAGCAGAAAAAAGATAAAAAATTGAAAATTATTATTTACAATAAATTGTATCTAAAACTAATCAATAATTTTATACATTAATTTCATTAAGTTAAGATTATTTAAAAATTTAAACAAACAAAATAAAGTTATATTATGCTATCATATTTGATTTATTACCTATATCTAAACAATAAACAATACACTTTTAAGCTAAAGTTATATTAAAAAAAGTTACCTATTAAGTTCTTAAAATTGCAATTAATATTGTGCTACTGCAGTAGCACACGTGGTTATATTATGACATATACATTAAATAATGAATGTTAAATTATGAGAAATTGATTATTAAAAAAAATGTGTATTACATCATAAATAATATGTATGATTTGAGAAACATTATAACTTTATAAGTTATGTTATATGAATTACATATAATTCAAAATGAAAATCTCACTTGGGGAATCTGGATTTCTTGTTTAATATGTAAACTGGACACTGAAGAGGTGATGGTTGAGCCCGAGTATTGACCTAACGTAACTGCATCACCGGCCAACATGGCAAATTGATGATGACTGTTGGCCGTGGCCGATGTAACCACGCCGCCACGCAACGTCTGCACGGCCATCTGTCGTTGACGCATCATTTGCAACTTTCTCGCCCTATCTCGTTTGTACATGGGCCCGAATTTGTTTCGTCCACCTCGCATCCTGTCTGCTCGGACAGCTGAAAAGATAAAAAAAACATTTCCGTTAGATTTATCACAAATAATACGCAAAAAAAAGTTAATAAGTAGATATTTATATTATCATCGTATTACTATTATTAACCAACATGAGGAATTCCTTACAGGTGTTTATAATTTAAATATACAAATACCATACTTAGTTTGTATTATTGATATTGTATGTAGATTGATATTATTAATATTATTATCACTGTTATCAGTATTTATTATTTATTAATTTCTTCCTATCTCTAATATAATATATGAACTATAAACAAATAAATTTTAAAAAAGGGAAGGGTTACTGGTGTGGAAGGGACACAGGTGTAAAGAGGATAGTGTTGAATTTTGATTAACATTTTAATGCAATGATAAATCATTAAAATTATATTCGTGAAAACGATTTTGAGTGAAGTTCATCAGATAATATATGTAGGTATTGATAAAATTTTTACATTTATCAATCTCTACCTTCAATATAAATAATTTATCATAAAACCCCTAAATGAGTCACATATAAATTCAAATCTGACAGTACTTCGCTCAGAATCGTTTTTCCAATGTAATTACTTATCATTGCATTCAAATGTTAATCAAAATTCATCACCTGTAACCCTTCCCTTGCTTTTTATAGTTAAAGCAGCAAAAAAAAAAAAAAAAAAAAAAACTTAAATGTAATATTCACAATTAATTGGAACTGAGTTAAGTAAAATGTATTTGATCCTACAATAAAATTTTCAAAATTTTTTTGTCGATTTTATTAAAAAATTTTTTTAAAAAAGATTAAAAATTTTTTTTAAAAAGATTTTATTAAACATTATTGAAAAATATTGAAATATAATAAGAAGAATACAGATAAATACTTTAAATATTGATTTTAAACAAATTTCAACTTTAAACATCTATGAGAAAAAATGATAATTGATATTTTTCCAATATATTTCAAAATTGTTTGTCAATTTTATATAACATCATTGTAAAACATTGAGAAATAATAATAAAAATAGTTACGTAAATATATACCATAAATATCGATTTTACTAAAATTTAAACTTAAAACACATATAAAAAAAATTGAGACTTGAAATTTTTCTAATTTTTTTGAAATAAGTTAAGATATAGGTATATTAGTATGCTTAAATTTTACAAAATTTTTGGCTTTTCTATTAATTTTTATTGTAAGAGTATTGAGAAATAATAATAATAATACTTGTATGGATTCTAAGATTTTCGATTAAACTAAAAATATCAACTTTAAAAAGCTATATAAAAAAAAAATTGAGACTTCGAATTTTTCTAGTATTTTGATATCATAATAAGTAATATATGTGTCTACTGCAGTAAAATGTTCAGATCTTAAAACTTAAAATTGCCAATTTAATCAATAATTATATATAAATAAAAACGAGAAATTTACGAAATATTCAAAGTTCTATATTTTGTAGAAAAATTAACGTAACTGTTCCAAAATTTTATCACATATATATAGTATCTAGGTGAATACCCAATAAAATTTTCAAGTCTCTAAATTTAAAATTTCTCGAGTTATCGTGAAATATTGAAATTGAATTCGTCGAAATTTCAGTTTTCGTGAAAAATGATTCGAAAAAAATTACGGTTTTCATAATTTTTTAGTCGTTTTTCCTATCGCATAAGGCAAATTTTGGAAAATTCCAAAAATGACCTGAATAAAGTACCAACTACATCCACTTTTCAACCGAAAACATATGCTATTCGTGAAAATTGGAGCATACATAAAAAAGACACACATCATTGTAAAACCAATACAATTTTTGCTTCGCGAAAAATCTAAAATCACACACATTTGTACTTTTGTAGGATTATGATTAAAATAGCATAAAATTTATGTTTAGTTCCGCCGACGATATTCATAGAAATAGAATTTTACCTATTCAATCACAATTTATGATAAATATATAAATCTAAATTTATATTATTTATGTTTAAATGACTTTTTTTTCCTTGTTTAAATAGACAACCCAGCGGGGACTGCTTTCGCATTATTTCCTCCTGGTCGCAATGAGTATATGATTTAGTACTGGTATACATAACCTATGCATATTTTTCATTACATCGTATTCGTTATACACGTAGAAAACAACAAAAATAATAATCTATGACGTCACGTGCTACAATATAACGTGTCTACATAAAAAAAACCCGACATAATAATTCATATATCTATATTATATAGAAATCAGCTACATACATCATAGATAGCTATGCATCAACAAAAAAAAAAAAAACATACGCCACTAATTATTTTACATAGACTGGATAATCAAATAACGACTCAACAAGGTAAAACCATACTCGCATTGTGATTGTATATTTGTAGGTATATATATTTATATTATATTATTATATACTATGCGCAATACAGAAATTAAAAAAACAATCCCGATGACATGGGTATACATCTACAATTCTGCACTACATAATATCGGAGGACGTCTTCTCGCGTGCACACGTCGAGGATGAGACACGCGTATGTACAGCAGAGAAAATTATATCGTGCCAAGGAATCTATATAGGTACTATATAAGTATGCACATTATCATATATACATATTAGAACACGCATGTAGACTGTATTAAATTATTATTATTTTTTTTTTTTTTAGTATACAATTGTTCTCATCGTATAGGTCCCCCTCCCCATATTTCCATCAACATCAACCACTGTATGGAACAATAAAAATAGTGAAAAAACCTTGCGTCCTCCTATTATTAAAAATATTACCAAACCTACATGTACATGAAACTTGGTAGTACAGCGTAGGTAATATATATTATATATATATGTATATAATATGTAGTGTAGTGACACAGCAGTGTAACTACATGACTATATATTATATTATGTATACGCGCGGTATTACATAGTCATCATCTCTTGTTCTAGTATGTATACTGTATAAGGACTGTACATTTTAACGGATAATAAAAAAATAAAACACGTAATATATGTATTAGTTATTAGTTATTTGATTACAAATAGTTTATGATAAATTTAAAAATAAAACACGGGTATTTGACAATAATATAACCGTTGTCCGGTGCGAATATAATATGTAGGTATATAATATACATATTTCAATATCATAAAATCAAAATGGGCCAATAATTTCAAATTTAAAATAACCTGGCTGGCTCGTTTCGTCTCGTACATACAGTACAATATGCAGCTTATTAAACACGCTGAAACAAACAAAATTATAGAAACCCTTGAAAGCGGGGACGGGGAATATCTTTATTTACACACAAAAGAAACATTAAAGTTCGTAACAAATATCTAAAAATTCTTACACTGCACGAGAAAACATGAGCAATTTTGTACGTATACAAGTGTACGTCATAATTCAGAAATATGTCATATTGTGTTACCGCAGGCCAAACAACTTTTGACAAACGAATATAATATTACTTAGTTGTAAAGAAATAAACACTAATATTCTAATCAACATGAGTTTCGTATCTAAAGTGGATAATCAATCCATTTGATACACAATGTGTTACACGGTCATACTTCCCTTTATACTCGTATAGTAGATTATGCGTACAAGACACTTATAATTTTAAAATAATATTTATTATTACGTATTAGCCGTCAAATTTTGAGATCATCTTAAAAAAAAAAAAAAATAAAGAAAACTAGTTGCCATAAACGGAAACCGGTTATAACGCACACTAGTTCTATTACCAGTAACGAAAAAATAATTACAGGTATACATATATACTATATAATATTATAAATAATATCTAATATTGTACTGTACTATCGAGAACATGATTGATAATAATATAACAGATGACTGTTTCCAGTCGCGTTATAATATTGTGATTATATTATCAACTTGTAGATACAATAAGTCTATTAAATTAGAAATAAATATTTTTGACCTATATATATATATGCACCAATCGCATTTAATTTATATATATATATATAAATATATTATAATCTACAATACAATTACTCAATTTCAAAAATTGAGATATAAATATATAATCATATGATAAATTGATAATCAATATAATAACATATCGATCGCAATCCATTCATTATCATTTTAATATTTAATATTTTTAACACTCCCCTGATGACCCGAAGATAATTGATTTATAATTATAAAATAATTTATATTAACTATTGTAGATTAATAATATACTATATAGTTGTATTAAATTACTTTTATACAGTAACTAAAACAATCTTAAAATTTATTTATTTTAAAATAGGTATCGTTAAATTAATTTTCACAAAATGTTTTAAAATACAAATATACGCATACAAGTTACAAAACGTTACAATATATTATAATAATTAATAATCTCATATATCGCAATAATATTATACGAATAATAAAATATTAAATTAATGTAGTTTTTATGACTGGGTTATTCTTATTACTTATTAGTACCTATATAATATTTAAGAAATGAAAAAAAAATATCCCATGTCGTGTTCGTGTGTAACGAGGAATTTTTCATTCCATCAAAGTCTACACGTACGCATGAGAAATCCGAAAATGAAAACCACGTGTCCGTATTATATACATATATATACAAGTGGTGTATTTTTGTATATTACATCATTTTACAATTGCGTAAGGATACGCGCGATTTCAAAAGGTAATTTTAGTGGATACATATCGAGATTGGGCGTTAAACGAAAATAATTACAAGCATATTGCAAAAGTTACGAAACAACGTCTGCACGGTCGCTATCGCGGCGATGTTTCAAATAATGAATCGATTACACATATTATACTATATTATGTATCTATATATGAAATGGTTTATCAAAAAGGGTTGATATACACCTAAATATCATTTTTAACAAATTTTAACCAATTTTAAACCAATTAAAATATTAATTTAATTATTTGTTTGAAAACGTTCATAATCCAACTATATATAATAAATGTTTATTATTCGCACGTTTCTGTGTTCGTTTATATTGTCTACAGTATAATATAGTCTGTACTCTATATCTATATAGTTGTTATTTTTAATCAATGAATTTACCTCATTTAATAACATTTATGTATAAATGTATCGAAGCTAGTAGAAATCAAATTAATGATAAAAAAAGTTTATGACTTTTCAATGTATTCGTCGAATACGAAATAGTTGTCGAGAACGATTGAATAGTTTATTACCCTATGGTCCTATAATATAGATAAATAAAAATAAAATCGTATGAAAAACATAAATAAATTATAATACGTAAATAATATAAGCAGCATATTTATACACATAATACTTATTATGATATGTAGGAGTATACCGTACAAAAATCAAGAACCTATAGTAAAAGAATAGATTTATCACCGGAGAGGTAGGAAAGATATAAGGTGACCGATTTTCTCGACCGACAGTACACAATGTATTATTATATTTATATATTTTATAAATATACAGATACATAAGATCGGAGGCGTGTGTCCTTGAGAACACTGCTGCTGAAGTTGCCGCCGTTGAAGCAGCAGCCACGGTCGTGTATAAAATACACATAGATACAACACTAGACCAGCTTACGCAATTAAGTGGCAGCGCTGCGGCCACGAACGCATGCGCAAGCACGCCGCAGCGGCAGCTATGTAATAATAATAATATGTTATATCCTATTAAGCGAGTCGGTGGACTACGATTGTGTGTATATCATACTCATGGTGTGCACGGTTGTTGCGACGTTGCCGTCGCGTCGCGTTGCGCCGCCGGCCGGCCGGTCACGGTGTCCGGAGACTTGAATGCCGCCACCACACCGTCATCACGTGCAATGAATATAGTAATCTTATAGAATAACGAAGAAGGAGAATATTCGGATAATGAAAATAAAAATAAGACAAAAAAAAATATAATACCCCCTTTTTTAGGTGCTGGTTAAAGCAGTTAAACAAGTGGGGACAACTAAAAAAAGTAGGGAATAAGTGAGAACTCAAAACAATATTACAATTTAATATAGCGCCGTCTATAACGCACTATTGTAATACTACGTGTAGGTATTATATACCTAGAAGATTTATAGTTTCTACGAGAATCGCTATTGTAATACAATTAAAATATGCGAGCGAATAGCATAATAAGAAACATGCAATCATAGGATCACCGCTAGTGACAAAGATTATGAATTTCAAGCAAATTCGTATGCGATATATCATATACATAATATACGGTCAAGGCCGTTTGCCTTGGCCCAGTCGTCGGAGAAAAGTGAGTGCGCCACAAGAGTTACAATATATATTATAATATTGGCATAATAGTATATTTATATGGTTGTATATGGTACAACGAAAGAAAGCACGTGCAAACCCGTAGCTGAGTTCCGCTTTTACTTTCTTTGGTATTTCTTTGCCACGATATAACATGTACCTATTATATATGTATACACTCATCGGTGAGAACGAAGGTCATCTTCATATAATACGATGTAATCGGAAGCGAACAGTGCACTTCTCTTCCGATGCGCCTATATCTACAAGTATATTGATTATAATATATACTATGTATAGACATAAGTTATACTAGCTACTTATAGCTACTAGCTATGCATCTAAGTTGTGACTGTTAGGAGACAGCAGTTTTATTCATCGACGACGATAATTGTACGTATTATATACCATGGTTACAACATCTCACATCACCTAAACATAACGTCTTTATAATAGTATCAATGTATAATTGGAAAATAATCGGGTATTACTTTGTGTGGAAAGTAATAAACTTTAATTGTAGTCAAATGATTAAAAAAACATAAAACAAAACAAAGTATGGTAGTCCTATACCTACATACGCGTAATGACGTAATATAAAAAAAGGAGACACGTATGATTATTGAAAAATAATTCAATATAAGAGTACTATTAATATGGGTTTATTATGATATATTATACAATATTTTACAACTCGTACAGAAATACAACAATTAATTTTACTAGTTAAAATATTTGAGAAAAACGTGTAAAAATTAAAGTTTAAAAAGAAGAGCTGATAATGCTGTGGAAGGGTGACAGGTCTAATAAAAAAAGTGTTGAATTTTGATTAAAATTTAAATGCAATTAAATCATCACATTACATTCGAAAATACGATTTTGAGCAAAGTTCGTTAGATAAAAATATATGTAATAATTAAAATTTTTATATTTATCAGTCATTTATGTTTAATATAAAAGCACATAAAACCCCTAAATGAGTCACCTAAATATCCAAATCTACTTTACTTCTTTCACTTGTTAGCTTTTCTATTAATTTTTATTGTAAAAGTATTGAGAAATAATAAGAATAATATTTGTATGAATTCTAAGATTTTCGTTTAAACTAAATATATCAACTTGAAACAGCTATAAAAAAATTAAGACTTGGGATTTTTTTTAATATTTTGTTATCAATCATGTTAAGTAAAAATGTAATATGTGATCACTGATTATAGGTACTTCAATAAAATTTTCAGACTATAAAATCCAAAATTGCCAATTTTATCAAACATTATACAGATAAAAACAAGAATTTAAAGAGATATTCAGTTCTATATTTTGTAGAAAAAATAACGTAACGGTTCCAAAATTTTATCACATATACGTACATAGTACCTATGTGAACACCCAATAAAAATTTTAAGTCTTTAAGTTGACAATTGCCTGAGTTATCGCGAAAAATTGAAATCGAATTCGTTGAAATTTCAGTTTTCGTGAAAAATTCCATTTTTTCATCATTTTTTGGTCCATTTCCTATCGCATAGGATCAATTTTGATAAATTAGTTTAATGACCTACACAAAGTAATAATTACATCCACATTTCAATCGGAAATATATGCTATTCGTGAAAATCGTAGCATTATTTCGGGTCGAAAAACTGTCTTCAGACAAAACAATATAATATAAAAGACATATTGTAAAACAAATACATTTTTTGCTTCACTCAAAATCTAAAATAAATAATATAGGTATTCTAATGTTTATATTAGCTGAAATTTAATTAGTACTGGCAATCTGTATTTGGTTACAAGACTGTAAATATAAACATACTACACAAATACTGTATTTTTTTATCACGTTCGAATCGATGACCCGTTGGGAATATCTTTCGCATTACTTCCTCATCTACAGGTAATATATCACTTATAAAAATGAGTCCCTATTTTCCTTTGTCATGCCGTGACGTTAAGTGTTTATTGTAATACATTTTGATACACAACATTGTTAATTTTTGTTATCGGCACGTAAATAAATAAAGTTGATGGTTTAACAACATAAGAATAGGTGACATATAATTGAACCATTCAATGGTTACAATTACCAGTAAGTTTTGCATTTTCAACGACTATAAAAAAATAGCATTAAGTGTTTTTAGAATCAATCTGGAAAATCTATTTTCTCACATGGCTAATTGTATGTCACCTGATGTTCCCGTGTCAAAAAACCATCAACATTATTTATTTACACGCTAGAAAACTAAACTTGTTTCAAAAAGCATTACAATGAACATTTTTTTTTTTTTTAGATTCTGAGCGAAGCGAAGAATGTATTGGTTTTACAATGATGTGTGATTTTTTTTTGTTTTTTTTTTTTTTTTTTTTTTTTTTATTCTGAAGACATTTTTACTACCCGAAATAATACTCCGATTATCACGAATAGGGTATGTTTCCGATAGCAAAGTGGATCTAGTTGGTACTTTATTTAGGTCATTTTTCGAATTTCTCAAAATTGACCCTAAGCGGTAGAAAAAACTTCGAAAAAATGACGAAAAAGCGGCATTTTTCACGAAAAATGAAATTTTGACAAATTCAATTTCTATATTTCACGATAACTCAGGCAATTTTTAAGATAGAGACCTGAAATTTTTTTTGGGTGTTTACATACCTACTATGTATATGTGGTATAATTTTGGAGCCGTTATGTTAATTTTTCTACAAAATATTGGACTTTGAATTTTTCGTAAAATTCTCGTTTTTACGTATATAATGTTTGATAAAATTGGCAATTTTTGGTATTAGGGTCTGAAAATTTTACTGAAGTATACTTACATATTACTTAACATCATACTAAAATATTAGAAAAATCCCTAATCTCAATTTTTTTTAAAAAGTTTTAAGTTTTAAGTTGATATTTTTAGTTCAAACGAAAATTATAATCTAACTGAACTTCGCTCAGAATCGTTTTTACGAATGCAATGGTTTATCATTGCATTCAAATTATAATTAAAATTAAACGCTATGATTCGCACACCTGTATCCTGTGCGGCAGGAGTATCAGCTATTTTTTTTTTTTTTTTTTTTTTTTTTAATGACTTTTTAATTATTTATTTTAGTTCACATTGAAGATTCTAGCACAGATTAGACATTATACGTGTATCGGTCGACTATAGTAGTATATAATAGAGTAGTCATAATTAATATACAAACGCATTAGAAATGACCAATTAATAAAAACGTATGGCGAAGATAATGAAAAAACCAAAATATGAAATAATAACCTTTAAATAAAATAAAACGATTATAAATATTCTACAAAAAATATCAGTAACAGAAAAATGGGTGTAATAGGAGAAAGTTCTAAATTTATTGCAATTTACAGACGTAACAAATATTGAACGATGATTCGTTGTTTGAATAATAATTAGTTATTGGGTATTATTGGGTAGAAAAACGATTTTTTAAAGTGAATTTAAAAAAAAGTATGTGATTGAACTTGTTAAACACTGTCAATTATATCCAAATCGATTTCGTCAATCTATTATACAGAAAATTATTTACACTCATCAATAATATTCATTAAAAAAATAGTATACCTAATTATATTTTTATACTTTAAATTATATAAATAGCAAAGGAATGGATACTTCTGCCACAGGGATATAAGTGTGCAATCATAGTATTTAATTTTAATTCGAATTTGAATGCAATTGCATTCGAAAAAACGATTCTGAGGGAACTTCAATCAGACAATGTACCTCCTATGTATTGATTAAAATTTTGACATTTTTTATTAAATATTTAAAACGCAAAATTGTATCACACATATAGGGACTATATAAGTACAGAATATATAGTACATAAATTAATATCCAAAAATTTTTTCAAGTCTCTAAGTTCAATACTGCAAATGCTCATAAAATCCCTTGTCACCTAAATGCTAGTATCATAAAAAATTGTATCAATTTTATTTATCATTATTGTAAAATATTGAAATATAATAGGAATAATCCATTTAAATACTTTAAATATTATAAATTTCTGATTTGTTAACAATATAAAAATGTATCACTTTTTTCCTTCGCGAATATTTACGCATCACGCCAGTACAACAGGAAGAGATGCTCTAGAGTTGAAGGTCTAATGGTGTACGGAGAGATATGACTAGGAAGTTGTCATCGAGTTTACCTTGGCTATTACTCCACCATACGTTACTACACACGATGTAAACAACAACCCGGAATGGATACAATAATGTATACATTTTTAACAGCGGGAAAAAATACTATTACTTCCCTCGTTATTCTCCCTTTCCTTTCAATTGATTAAAAACAAAAACTAAAATCAAAATAAATAAATTCACTCTGCTAACGGGGAATATTTTAGAATTATAATACATATTGAAATAAATATAAAAATAATTTCAATTTTGTTTTACACTTATACTTATGTATTGTCTATCAGCCTCACGGGGTAACCCAAGGGGCGCTCTATCGAAACCATACCAATAACTTTCTAAAACTAATCTATATTATGACATATTACAACGGGCATATTGTTGAAGCGGCTATTATATTATGATTAGGCATTATTTTTATTCTTATTGTTATTAAATAATTAAGTAATAAACGCCTTGGGTCCATAAATATATATACAATATACATGTGTAACTCTATGAACTATACTTAATATCTACTTTACTATAGTAAAGTTTGAAAATACTGTTTTTTAATTTAACAATACATGAAAGAAATTATATCAGAACCTGAAAAATACAGTAAAACAACATAATTTAAAAAGTAATTGACAATTTACTAAAATTGAACTTTTAATAATTGTATCACTATACCTATATACTATATAGTTTTTTCAAGAGATATATATTATATAATCATATTAATTCAATATTTTAATTTTTAATGAAGAGAAAGTATTCTTATCAGAATCTAGAACGGGCTTATTTTTTCAATTAATAATTATTTTTAACTTATTTTTCATATCAAAAATCACTTATACATAATCTATATGTATAATTTTATTTCATTATTATTATAATATATAATATATACTACTTTAAGCAAAAGTAAATTAACTAAAAATGTTTAGAAAAATATAACAATATTTGTCTTAGTTATGTATAATATTTTTTTATTTAATATTGTTTAATAAATCAACGTTGTAGTAACAATAAAACTTCTACATTTTCCAATTCCACCGCATTAACGTAGTTATATATATGCCATTATAAAAGTTTTACCGAAGAGGACATAAAAAACAATATATTTTTTATAATAGAGGAAATACACCCTTTAAGAAACATGTATATACTACAAAGTTGCAGTGTTGAACTATTAACACTTAAGTTGTTAATTAGTACTCGTACTTTACTTTAAACAGGAATTTAAGAAAATATATTTCAAATGAAAAAGAGTCTATCCAAGAGGATAAACTCAAATATTATGATGGTAGTAGCAACAACGGTTCGTACTTAACCTTGAAAAATTGGCATAGTGTTTCTTTCAAGGCCACACATACGAGTATAACATATTACAATAAATATTAACAATGATGGACCGTCCAAAGATAATCCTATATAGCTATGTCCCGATCTCTCCGAACGGTTAATCACTATTATCATCAAAATCCACATAATATATTAATAATATTATATCATAACATGCAATACTATAACGACCATAGTGACACACAGACTAACAAATAGTCGATTTTCTCTTTGTCGCCCATATTCGCCGATCACCGCCCACCATCGTCACCATTCACTACCACAATCAAGTTTACAGCGTAGATCGGTTGAATATTATTTTAGTGTGTATGTACTGTCGTATATTGAATTATGAAACTAGTTTTTATACAGACACGTGACCATTGACAGGTGGCTGATGACATGAAGAGTGCGGTATGTATAATATATAATATGGCATAAGACCGAGTTTGGAGAAAGTCAACCTGATATCGTGCACATACATATTATAGAGTATGGACAATTTAAAGAAGAAAAAAAGAAGAATATGTTATGTATGTGTATATTTATATTATACGTCTATATATATTATATTCTTACAGTGAAAGAGGGGACTGCAAGATATGGGACGCGCGTCTGCACTGAAGCAACCGAGCGACTATGGCAATTGCATAACATTCACTTCGAGCACGTCTACAGACATTGACAGTGGCCTATTTTGTTATATTATAACTTATTATTATCAAATATTGAGATATTTATCTTTATCAATAACGTGTATTAAATAAGGAGAGAACGAAAAAAAAACTAGGGGATAACAAATCATTTTTAATATTATCAACTTTTTAAAATTTAATTTAACTCTATTATTATATATATTAAGTAACAAGTTACATAATTAGTTAGCAAAATGATAATAAATATATAAAAATATACATTACTGACAATAATTAATTCTACATTATATTTAACCATCTTTCAACAGGTTGAATACTCATAAAATATATATCAGTCTATCGTCTCTGTAAAGAAACATTTACGATGCTGTACCGCCTACGTGATAACTCTAAGCAGACGTCCCGTTGGTGAAAGCCGGACACACCAGGTTATATTATTTCGGCTACAACCGCACCCCAGACGCTTTCGACATTAAGTACGGACTACACAATAATAATTGTCTGGACATTGTCATTCAAAAAAACAATATATATTTTTTTAGTTGAGAATCATAAAAAAATAAGTGAAAACGTCTACGGCAGACGTTCCAAACAATACGCGGACTATTGTTTGGAAAGCAAAAATACATATTTACATATACACAAACAGCAATGATAGCAACGGTTAACGTATTTTTACTTAAAACAAATAATATAATATGCATGCTCACATTAGTATTATATAGATTGTAAATATGTTAAATATAATAAGTACGCATATTTAGCAAATCGTTTTACCGTGGAAAAACATTTATGCTACCAGAATTCTACCTGGATATAAAAATATGATGTAAAATAAATCGAAGAATGTCGTAAGATAACGATAACAAACGGAAAATATCGATTCGATTCGGACAGCGTTTTGAAATAATCAACAGTGGCAATAGTTTTACGGATGACGAACCAACAGACATGTTACCCTAATACCGTGTACAGATCGTTAAAAATTAAAAACGCAAAATTCGCTTTTCCCATTAAAATACATTAAGGCAAGATTGCGTGTCAACACTGTCACGGGACGAAGAAAAAGCCGTATATACAATATGCATATGTTATGTGAAAAAAAATTGCTAAAAAAATAGCCGATGTGAAACTATTGGAACTATGTTTTCAAGAATTATTATAAGTCGTGTGTATATAAATATTACAATATTATACAATAAAATGATGATTACGTATGTAAACGCAAAAAAAGAAATATAGGTCAGTTGACCGAATACG
This sequence comes from Tetraneura akinire, assembly GCA_021307375.1. Classification (NCBI taxonomy): domain Eukaryota; kingdom Metazoa; phylum Arthropoda; class Insecta; order Hemiptera; family Aphididae; genus Tetraneura; species Tetraneura akinire. The sequence continues at coordinate 9,437,595 of JAIUCT010000016.1, read as the reverse complement.
CGTGCCCAATAAAATCGCGATAGGACAGGGGAGATCCATTTTGGCGCCAAATCGTATATTACGAATCTTTCAGAGATATTAGGAAAAACCTATATATTATAAAGTATATTAATAGGTTCCTAAAAATAATCCAACCACCGCGACGGCAACGCGAAGGACAATCAAACATATACAATTATATTATTATTTCAGACAAGAAAGAAAAAATTGTATCGCGACTTGTTAACTTATTACATGCGTCTGTGCACATGCAAGAATAACATACACTATAGAGGTGTCTTAAGTCTTTATATGTTCATTGTGTTCAAATTACAATATGATGACGATATGACGTTGGTGACCGTTAATATTCAAATACCTGATATTCTTATACCATTGACTGTTAATAAATATGGAGAGATATTTTATGATGATGATGATGTGACCAACGACAGGACCGTAAGCCGTAACATGGTCTTAAACGATCTTAATTTTATTTCATTTCGACAAACGGTTTTAAATTTTTAATATAGTTTAATATTCAAAATAACATAATACATAATAATATGATATAACTTATCAGTACGGAGTAGAAGAAAACAACGCTGCTATACGTAATCTACTATAACACCCAGTTACAGCGGTCGACGAGTAAACTCGAGAACTCCGATCGACCGTGGTTCGAAAACCGGTCCCCATTGCCATGGCATCGTGAAGGTACATCTCATTATAAAAGCGACAACCACGTACTCACAACATTATAATGATACACGAGGCAATGGAACAGGGAATAAAATGAAATAGAAAAAAACTAACGCCCTTTACTCGTATACTACGACGACATAACGTTTTTCGACATAAATTTAATCCATAAAAGAATCTGTAAGTGTAAAAAGGATGCCAATTGGTCATTATTGTAATAATAAATTATGCATAGACAACAATTAATATTATTGCAATTTTGCTCCAAAAAAAATATAAATATAAATATATTTTAACCTGTCTTTACAACAATTCCAAAAATCAGCACGAAAGTACATCGAGAAAACGAAAAAAACATTTAAAATAAAAAACACTCGTAATAAAAAAAATATGCTGTACGTAGCTGGTGTGTTGCACGGGCGACGCGCGACGATACGGCCCGTATTTGGGCCAACGGGGCTCGCGGAGTAACGTTGGGCGGAGATTGTGTGACCTACTCGCCGGGACCCTAATTAAAGGAGCGCGTTACGAAACGCCTAGACCGTGCTTGCGAGTATGCGTATGTGTGTAATATGAATATGTGTGTGTGTGTGTCTTACTATACAAGCGAATGATACACAGAAATCTATGCGCTAGTGTGTATGTTAATCTACATTCAGAATGCATTGTATAATTATGCGTGCGACCGCGTAAAAGAAATAAAACACACACGCGCGCACGCACATAATATCAAAACCGCACCGTCGAGAGTGAGAAGAATGATGACAACTATTGTGCAACATACTATACATTATAATAGCGTAGAAACACACACACACACGCGCGCGCGCGCGCGCGTAATTTGACGACGATACGTATACCTTCGAAAAGTGTGTAATAGTTAGATTTTCGTTTTCGTTTGATTATTCCGCCCGCTGATTTTTTTTTTATGAAAAAAATATACAATATATTTCAGACTCGCTTTCGCGCGGCAGATAATGTAAGAAACTAGGTAACAAACACTGTCGCTGAAATCTCCCCTGCTCCATTCTGCCCCTCTCAACAAACGACGATAAACGTTGCGACGGATTATTAATGGTCCATTAACAAGACTGTACAGTGCGCGCGACGTTTACACAACCCGACTGACGCGCGCGTTTCCGAAACCGTTTTTCTTACGAAAAAAAAAAGCAATTTAAAATAAAAACTTGCTTGTTTTTATTATTCAGACGTAGTTATTGTAATATTGTATAGTTTACGAGAACCTATCTCAACACCTCTGAACCCTCTCTACAGGACACCAATATACGACATTATCGATAAACTATATCGGTATATTATAAAATTCTATAAGACACGTGCGAACGTGATACTGTAAATTCACCACGTATTGCGAAATTAGTAACGTATATGAGTGTATACTATTACTATGTTATACATAATAAAAATATAATATTATAACGTATATGAATATTATTATAATTAAATATATTATAGTCCGTGTTTTCTAGAGAATTTGACAGTCGGGATACTCATCATAAGAAAAAACATTACGTACACGCTATATTATATACAAATAAACGATAATAACAAATACACATCATAAATAGTATACAAATATATTTTCTATAAAAATGGATAATAATTTATGATACTACATTTTTTTTAAAAATCCCTATGTGACAATTGCCACAAAACAATGTTCAAGCTATATAATACATATTATTATGTAGCTTCAACACAGAACAGGATTTCCGAACACGATTATCAGTAGCACCACTCTGACGGTAAAAAGAACGGAAGTTCAATGCGTTTCAATACAATATTCAACAGATTGAACTCATACACACAATAACCCACATACAGAATATAACACGATGTCTATCTAAACCTTCGTGTTCTAACTGGAAATTAGGTTAATTTTCATGCCAAAAGCAATTATTATTGATAATACTCATACACGCGGTCATATCATTTATACATCTAAACAATAAAAATACGCCACAATTATTATTTTTCAGTTTCAATAGTAAGCGCACGCGCGTATATAATATAACCATAATGATACACGAATTCAAAATTTAAAGATTAATATTATTATTGTAATATATTATAATAAATAAAATATCTATTATATATATGTACCTACTATGTTATAAAATTTTAATTTTTTTTTTTTATTTGTAAAAATAAAAACCGAAGGACTGAATAGACTATAGACAAAACGTATATTATCGTCGTTTTTATAAGTATTTCTATTATGTATTTGATATTCTACCGGTGGGACGAATTGCCTTGTAATATAATAACAGAAATAATAATAAACTGTATGATGTCATGGAAGAATGGAGGAAAGCAATAAGATGGGGAGGGAGGCACTGAGAAAATCTTGACGATCTTGACACGGATTCGGTCTGTGGAACAGAAAAACATAGTTTTTTTTTTATCATTATTATCCTCTGCATTTATATTCTCCATAATACAAGTTACAAAATAGTAAATGTGTTTTTCTGTTACACAAAAATCTGATAGAGAATTTTTTTTTTTAAACAATATTTGTATCAAGTTATAAAAACTATAATTAAAATAAACAGTAAAGCATTTTATTTAAATGTCTATCAGCGTAAAAAATAATAGATACTTTTAAAGAAATACATATACATGTATAATATATATTATACATTATATTAAAATATTAAATATCATATACAATTGAAATCATCCAAAATTAAGTTTTAGGTAAATTAGGTGGCTTCCTGACAATTACAAATATACGTATAAATATATATGTATAAACATATACTTTATTACTCCTAGTTATTATCCGTTTATTGCTTATGGAAATAAATTGTTTAACGCACATTATATTATACAATTATAAAACATTATTTATACACCGTAAAAAATTCATTATGCAATGGCATGGACTTTCATTAGTTTCATTATTGTCTGGTGGACAAAAAAATTTTTAATTGAAAATGACTTCTCCCAACGTGCAATATCTACTTTCTATAGTTTACGTTGAAGCGATTAATAATTGGAACCGGGATAGGTGAATAATAACTAATAACTAGGTAAATTAGAAGAAGTAAATAAATAATATATTATAAATATTGCTATTTATATATAATAATTAAAAGTAGAAACTAATCTACTAAGTAGTACTTTAATCTACAGTACGATTAAACTTTAGAATATAAGAAGTAATTGTTATCATGAGGAAAATTAAAATTGCAATGGAACTTTTTAATTTCTATATATATAAATTATTATTTACATATTAAAATCAATATAATTTGCCATAAACAGTTTACATATTTAATAACATAATATTATGGAAATATATTTGAGTAGAAAAATAAATAACAGCAATGCTTAGTTACCTCCTGTCAATAATAATCAATACCGTAATAATACACCTTTACAATAATTTTATTATACTATAATATAGTCCATAATGAAAAATGAAACATACAAAATGAAACATGTGGGTATGCGTAGCTAGTATGCGTGTTGAAAAATTATTATGAAACTATCAACCTCGACTCTGAAGCATAATTTTTACAATATTGACTTCGATGATGGACAAATAATATACTAGGTACCTATAAAGAAGCATCTAACTGTAAATACGGGTTATCAAAGTTGTACTTTTGAAACCATTTTTTGTTACCATGTACAGTGTGTGAAATTAATTTTATAATACAATAACCCGCATTTCCACAAAACATAATAAATAACAATGGCAAAAAATACAATATTATTTCGTTATAGTAACGATTTGATAATCAAATTTTCATCTATGAATTTCAAAAATTTTAAATTCAAAAAAATAAACTAATTATATAACCTCATGTTATAAATTATATTTCCAAATGATTGTAAATTGTAATACCTACGCACATTGTTTTTATAACACACACATACCTACATAATTTTCGAATGTCGAAGAGGTACCTAATTATTTAATTAAAATAATCGGAAGGGTGATCCAAAATTGAATAGTTGCCAGCTACTCTATTCGTCGGGTACAGAGATATCCCTCATTTAATTCATTTAAAACGATGATTCCTACACGGCAAAATATTTAATAAGTAATAAACTATAACAACTACATAATGTCCATTTTTTCCTTCAATATAATTATAATAAAAATTCGATAGTTGATAAAGTAAAATAAAATAAAAAATAAATTTAATAGCAATCTAAGAATGTACTATATTGAAACGTTACACTCAATAAAATATTTACGTTTCCATTAAATATCCAAATGAATTAATTACCATTATTAAGACATTTAACATATTCAAAAATAATTACTAAGGTGTCATTAATATCTTACATAATGTCAATTACAAAATATGACTCCCTATTTACGATCAATACAAATCAAAATTTGAAATACTATATTATACAGTAAAATCACTAATCGATGAAGATAGAGATAAAATTTATATAAAATCATTAAGAACTATTATCCATCTATTATAATTGTAATCTTTATCCATAAATATAATTAGATCTATTTGTCATAAAATGTCATTAATGGTCGACAGGAACATTGTAATTAACACTATTTTAATGAAATACTCACGACTTGGTACAATAGTAAACATAATAATATAATAAATAAAATTAATGTATATAAAACAACACTAACCTTCTAGTTTCATGCCAACGTCGAGACATTTCTGGAATCGACAGAACGGACATCGCTTCCTTTGAGTCTTATCAATATGACATGACCGCTCGGCCACACACGTATACACCTTTTTGTTTTGCACAGTGCGTTTGAAAAATCCTTTGCACGATTCGCACGTGAGTAGACCATAATGGTAACCAGATACTTTATCGCCGCACACAGGACATAGTTCCTCAATGCCTTCCTTGGTGTCGGGCAGGTCAGGACCACCACATGCAGACGGATTGATATTAGCTACCGCAGCGGACACGGGCGTGCCGCCACCATTGCCACCAACAGCCACATATTGTTGGAGGCCGTCCATGGAGCCGGACACGCTGCTACCACCGTTTCCACCTGCGGAACCGAACAAATACGCTGTGTCCACATTACCCAGCTGATAACAGCTCTGGTTATTAGCACCCATCATCGAGTACGCAGCAGCCGCGCTAGACGTGGGTGTCTGGTGCTGGGACGGCATGTATTGGTACAAAGGTGGTGATGAGGCGGGCGGCTGATAAAGTGAATCATCGCCTCCGCCGTCGCCAGATGCCTGTGGTGGGCTAAGCCCGAAATGGGACAGATAACTGGCAGAGTGATCCATACCGGCTGCTAACATATGATGCTTCGTACGGGGCCTCCCGGAGGGGCACCCACTAGATACGCGGTTCGCACTGTTCGTCACGAATAGAGACTAGAGAGCATTATTCGATAACCTAATTTTTTGGGCAATATTTTCAGGAACAGTCTTTTAGCTTTTTTTAACGAGCTAACTGAGATATATTTTGTAAATAAATAATACAATTTATAACGTATATAATACGAGTATAATGGATAGCCCTCTGATGACGCTACGATGGGATGGCGTTGACGGCGAAGCTGGTTGCAAGCCGCGCGTTGACGCGGAGGGCGACTAGCTAGCTGTCGGCTTTCGTCATGTCCTAAGCTATTACACTGGTTGGTGAGACTCGTTTGCACAACGCGCCCGGCCCGATTTCGTCACTGAGACTGAATCGGCCGACGACTATACACGGTGGTTACTACGACGACGACGACAACGACGACGACGACGACACAACGCAATCGCTGCGGCTCACCGCGCGCGCACAAATATACACACACGTTACACGCACCAGGACGGTGGGGGACCGCACACTACTTGGGCGCGCAAACACTATATGCGACGACGACCAAACACGATTTAAAATTAATATTAAATGATTTACCTATTTATTATTATTAAAAAAAAAAAATTATAATAAATTCCGTAACAAAGTATTATTAATATTTATATATAAAATAATCACACAACACAAATTATCTCAAAAAATAATAGAAATCAATAATTTATTAAATTAAAATTTATAAAAGTATTATAAAAATATTTTAAGCGTTATTAGAAAAGAATTTGTTATTTTTTTGTACAAATATCGCGACGAGAGAATTTTATAAAAGATCGAGCGCGCTCGACGAACACATGTACGAAACTTCGCGACAGAGACAAGTTAGCTGTGGCCGTAAGATCGAATACCACACACACAGACACACTGACACGGACGGCACGACGAAACAGTTGAAACAAGTGAAAGTGACGGGGCCGGCCTAGGGTGGGGACAAACGCGTAATGGCTGTGGCGGTGGTTGCAACGTCAAGGGTGGGGAAAGGGCGGCCGACAGCGTGGTCGGCGTGGCGGTGTTGGCGTGGTCGCTGCAGCGACAGGGGCATAGGAGGGATCTCAATGACCTACTTTCAATTCTATGATTGTGTGTGCATGTATATGTATGTCCACAATGAGTCCAACGCTGAACAGGCGGGTGAGTGAGCGGGTTAGCTTATGTGCGCGCGCGCGTACATATATTATGTTTATACTGTATGCTGATATACAGAATATTATGCGGCGAGCGGGGTAAATGAAGATACCGCGCGCGTCTCACCTCAAGGTTGCTTTAATAATTAACTAATATTAATTTATTCGGAGGGAAAAAACAAGTTTAATATAATAATAAAAAAATTGAAATTATTATTATTCACAAGTTCTAAGAAACGTGCATTTTTTAAAAGTCTGAATTCACTGAGAATTTTTAAACCCCGTTAAGATTTTCGAAACAAAGCCGAAATTGTATGTCGAGTAACGAACAAAGCAACGGTGTTATTATTTTTTGAAATAAACTTATAAATGTTATTTTAATATGTTAAACATTAATTCTCTTTTTAAAATCGACATCGTCATTAAATATATTTTATTATTCATTTTGTTAGTTAAATTAATAAAAATTAAATTTTTAACATATTTACTCAATTTATCATAACAGCATTTGAAAATAATTTAAATAAACTTGATTGTATAGATTTGTATGATAAAAAATATTTAATATGTTTTGTCCATACAAGATACACAATATACAAATATTGTTACCATGTAAAGTTGTAAACCTTATGTAAAATTTGATTTTAAATATAATAATATATAATACCTATGTATTTATTTTATATATTTATTTATGAATAATAATTATATATTTTAAAAATATTTTGTATGTTACCATAATTGATTTGCCAAAATAATATTTGTAAAAATTCTACATGATACTACTTGATAATAATAATGTTAACCAATTAAAAAAATTTAAATCAAACACTATAAAATTAACTTAAAAATTAAAATACGGTAGCACTGAATATTTATAATAATACCTAATAATAATAATATCAATAGATATAATATTACTTAATACCTTATAAAAATAATTAAATTAATTTATGTTACTATCATGATAATTTATACAAGGTATATTTGTAATTATTTAAATAAAATGTAATTACTTGTATTTTTTAAAACGAAATCAATGTAATGCTGTACGAAACTAATGTTAAGAAGTATTTTATTTTAAACATTTATTATAAAAATTTAATCCAAAGAATTTTAATCAAAATGTTATTAATTATTATGTGTAATTAAATATCAAAATCATATTTATCAATTAAATATAATTTATTATTACAAATTGATAAATTGTATAATATTAATAAAAAGATGTGTGTAAATAATAAGATAATACGAATCAAATTTTATTGTCTTGATTAATTGGTTATAATTTCATTCAACAGTAATAAACTAATAACTAATAACATTGTATGCTTGTCTTTCATTAATATGTATTTTAAGTTTTTTTGTTATTAACAGTACCTACCCACTGACCTAATTCCCAAGGGAATATAGTATTATCTCCTTAGTCCCTTAATAATACCTATACAATATATTTGCAGGATGAGTATAAAAATTAAGCCTGCCTGCCTGCTTTTTTTTTCGTTCTTTACATTAGGAGACATCCCTTTTAATTTTCTTATATTCATAAACGTGTTTTTTACTACCCCTATAAATACAGCAGATAGTCGTCTGATGCCAACGGGGCAAAGATAGTTACGACAGGTGCAATGATTATAATAAATAAATCCATTCTACAGTATTTAACAATATCCACAGCAACCATAAGGTTTTAAAATGAAATATAATATAATATATACATGCTTTTTATAAAATTATGTAAACGTGACCTATTTCCCACACAAATTAACTCATAACTAATATTTTAATTAGGATACAACTTCAAAATATTTATATGTTTTATTTCTAGAAATATTTATACACTTTATATCAAGCGTTATAATCTGTATGCATCATGCTCAAAAAAATTATCAATAAATAAATTAAATAATATGATACGCTAAAGTTCAGTTATTTTTATTTTGTGCAAATATAAAACAAAATGTCAAGTGTCTAGTTTAGATCCATTCAGCTTCTATAGAAAATTATATATGATATGTATTATGTTATAATGGTGTCCTACTGACCTACATAATCGAGTATGCTCTCATTTTCTTATCAATAATCAGGGGAAAACAAAAAAAGCAAAATATAAATATAAAATATATATTTACACGCACGCAACTCGAATAAAATCGATAAAAATCCTTCTTTGAAGTTTTATCAGCTAGACGAAAAAAAATAAGCAAAACAGAATACCAACAAATTATAATATAACTATAGGTATAATAATTATTTAGGTATATCTCTATACATTTTTATACTTGCGTTAGTAATATTATAGTATGCTAAATCCCAAGGTAATAATTATTTTAAAAATAAATACATATAGGTACAATGTACCTACTCGTATGTAACCATTGTTTATCTTTACATTAAACACACGATTAATTTTAAATTAAATTAAAATGCCAATATAGCCAATAATTTATGTAATTAAAAAAACTATATATTATAAATTAAGTATAATACATATACATAGTTATTAAATTTGATGTTGTCTTCTTTAAATTTTATCATTAAAAAGCTATAACATTTTAATTTTACTATAACTTTTTTTTTTAGCCATACTCATATGGTACCAATTAATCTCTCAAACAATAATAAACCTAATATTGACTATAATAATATGTAGTTAATACTCAATATCAATTAATGATGTATGGAAAAATATCAAGTAATTAATTAAAAAAATAGAATAGTAAATATATATTATGGTTTAAAATTCTATTCATATTAAATTATTAATTTATATATTTTTGGATTTATAATGGTTATAACTTATATACTAAATAACTTATGACTAAATAACTTATAACTTATGTACTAATATACTTATTTACTTAAGTAACGAGTTAAATTGATTCAAAAAATATAAATTAAATATATTATGAAACATAAAATTTAAAAAATATGAAATGAAATTTTATTTAAATTGATATTCTTATCAATTTGATTTACATATTTAATATATATAATATTACGTATAATATGAATAATGTTCATTGAACATTAAACATTTTATATGTATGTATATAAAGAACTTTAAAAAACGTATAGATCGTTTCTCATTTAATGTCAAATTAAGTTAATACTATTTTTATTATTCAAGTGTGTCAAAGTAGAACGTAAGTAAAAATACAGACATTGGAATTGATTGTTATCACCTCTTTTTTATTATTTGAGCTAGGGCATACAGGTCCATAGTTCAATACATATATACACATAATAGTGAATACTATATGAAATACTATATTTATGTATCTAGGTTACTGACAATATTATTGTATAATTATATTTAAGTAAATATATACATAAATATATATCAAAGTTAAATTGAAAATTACAACGGAACTAATGAACTTAAATGTCAATATATTACCCTATTTCTTTTTCTTCAAAATTTTGGTAGATTTTTTCTGTAATTGACATATACAAAATATCATTACACAGGTAATCTTTATACAGAAAATAAAAATTTAATATGACAAAAGCTTAAGGTTACTTAACAATAATAACACACATTAATTATGTTAATATTGTAAATCGTTAATATTTGAGAATTCAGAGCCATGTTGCACATAAAATCAAATAAACGTACAGATTGTCAGATAGAGTAGCAATAACATAGACGTCTAAGTCGCGACGTAAAATAGTAATATCAAAAAACACGTCTAAAAATATTTTTAAAGCAGCTGCACGATCAAACAAACTTGAAATTGAACGATTATAATAATTGAACTGTTTATATATATATATATATATATATATATATATTATTTAAATGGTGTCGTATAGTCACAGTCCTGTTTAATAATAAATATAATATCAAAGATTGTACAATGCAAAAAAGGGATTAGACGAACTGGCGAAACACTACTGGGAACGACAAAAGCCAATTATATTGTAAATATAAATATATGTATATTCCATATTTCTATTATATATTAACACCAAAACTATATAACAAAATCGTACTATGTATTATATTATACCTATTACATATTGTTATTTATTTATGGGTCACCCGAAAAGTGGAGTGATATCTAGCGGGCCAGGGATAAATGATTATATTATGCCAGTCTCGGTGTTATGGGTCGCAACGTTAACGCAGTTGTGCTGGGCACGAGAACGGAACGATGGAAACGATGCGCCTGCGCACCGCCAAACCGCGATACGACCTACTTACGTAATCGCAAACACTTGCACTTGAGCCAGTTACGTCTCCGTAACGGTGGCAAGTTGTGTCAGTGACGACCTCCACCTCTCTCCCAATGTTCCTTCGGCACCTCCACACCCAACCCATACACATCAAGGTAACAAACGCCGTTACCCTCCGGCTATGATTTTCATTTCTTTTTGTTTTATATAATATGAAATTTGTATTAAATATAAATAGACACATACACTTATTTTCAATATACTCTAATTATAAGAGAATAAAAATAATAATTATATGTATAATATTATATAATTTACGTTTATTATGTGTGCATAAAATAAATATAACTAATACATCAGTTATACAAAACACTCAAAATAGCTATATTCTATTAATGTAGTACTATAGTAAGGTCAAAAATAAAATTTATTTTTTATTAAAAAATAGTAAAATATTTTTTTTAAGGTTTATGTATACAGACGTAATTCTTTTATAGTTATTAATTATTTTATTAGTAACAATATTATTCTATAGGTAATACTAACATTAAAAATAATATACCTGCATAATATAATATAATATGCTATAATATAACAATTGCTATAAGTATAACAAATTTAGGTATCAGAGAAGAACGCAGAAAAACTTTCAACAGGGTCTTAAATAAAATATCAATAAATATAATATGAATTTATAAGTTTTAAAATTTTAATAAATTAGGTAATTTATTAATAATTACATGTTAATACATGTTCGTTAAGGTCATTTTTACTTTCATGTAATACAATTTTGATATAATTTTAAGTATTTTATTTATTATCCTCAATATTAGAAAAAGAGGGTTTAAACCTCAAAGCTAAAGGGGAGTGTTCGTTCTTAAAATCAAATGCATATTTTGCTGACAAAACATTACATAAACAGAAAATTGTATTAAAAATTAATATTACTTACTAAAATAATGAAGAATATAAAATGTATTTTATTTTATACAAATCATATTTGTTTATATTATTATAAATATTAAATATTACGACATTTATAATTAAAATTAAAATATTACTTAATAATAAGGTTAGATTTATCATTTGTAATAATTTTTTAATCAAACTATGCGAGTATATATTATGAATACAATATATTAATATATAATATTATTGTATACAATAATTTTAGTACCTATATTACTACAAATATATTTTTAATATATATATATATAAAAGTAATAATCAATAATAAAATTCCTAACAAATATTATTTATTAATAAAAATTAAATTTGATGTATTGAAGTTCGTCTAGTTTAAAAAAAAATATATATATTATTAATAATTCAAAAATTATCTCAAGTACCAGATACAAATACCAGATACTAGATAGGTAAATACACTAATAAATAATGATTAATAAACAATTATACTATATTATGTGTTAACTTTTGAAAATATAAATATTTTACGAGTTTCAACTGTCTTATGGAAATCAAATTTTCCTAATACAATAAATGTGATTTATCTTAATAGATGCTGATTGATTATTAAATTTATAATATTGCAATTGAATATATTATATTATATTATTTTATAGGTCATAAAATAATAAGTGATTAAGTTTTCATTCAATACTGTGAAAAATAATAAAACTATCCAGAAGTCGTAGTCCTTGAAGTATTTCCCCTCTATATACTGTAGTCGTGGAAAATCGTCACGGATTATAGTACATAATTATTTCCCTAATTGTCTATGAATTTTATTATCAAATAAACTTTATTACTTAACAATAATATGAAAGAAGAATATACATTTAATTAAGATTTACTGAAATATATACACAAATCAATTCAAAATGAAAAAAAGTCATATATAAATAAAATCAAAAGTTGTTTTTATTTATTATACAACAAAAAGTACCCTTTTAGGGGTGTGACAACGACCTTGCCGAAATCTTAAATTCAATTGTTGGCCATTTATCTCTTTCATGGGTATCATATTTGACTGTAAAATGAATTTACACAAAACAACATCCCTGCAGAGACTTATAAGTTATAAACATTACATAAATAGATTTAATAATGTCTATTGTCAAAAAATTTGTTTATATTTCTGAATAATACCTATCAATACAGAACACGTGTATTATATACTATATTATGTATTATATAAGCATATTATAGTTTTATAGGTCTTTTGTTAAATCCCGAAACACCCTACTCTTTTGTTAGTTGGTCAAGGTTTCTAAAAGAGGGTGAAATTCGATTTCCAGGATTATCAATGCTTAAATATGAAATTTATTAGATTGTCATTTATTTTATTTTATGCTATTTAAATTATCTACATATTAATATATGTATTGTTTAAATTATTCACATTTTCTTCATGTACAAATACAGTTACATAATACTTAGTAATGATTAAACATAAAACAAAAAGTGATATATTAATAAATATTATTCATATTATCAAAAATATATACACATATACAAAAAAAGGTAGGTATATATATTTTTTCATTTATTCGACATATTATTTAGTTTTTAATTGGTCTTTTTTAACTATACTACAATTTTAAATAAAATATAATTAATTGTCAATCGACTAGGTATATATAATTAAAAAAGTTATTTATTTCATTGCAGTAAAAGTAAATATACAAAAATTAATAGTTGATTAATTTTTATATCAATTGATATAACATAATTTAAAATTTTTATTTTACCTTTGAAACACGATAAGTTTAATTATTTAAAAAACACTAAATTATTATGATATAATATTTTTTGTTTAGTCATTTAATATTATAACTATAAAATTATAAGTTTACTCAATAAATTTTGTATTTTGTATTTTAATCAGATTTTAAGCCGATGGTTTGCATTATACGTATAGTAGAGGGGAATCGGTCCATCATAACTCTATGGACCATGTCGTTATAATTTGTCCTTGACACGGTTCCGTTGGATAAATTTTAAAAAAAAATACAAGCCCTCTCTCTTCCATACATTTCCAGCGATATCAATAATAAGTTTTCAACAGACACATAATATTTAACATTATTCTTATTAAAATTAAGTATTAAAACAGAAATATTTTAGAATAACCATAATACTCAATTAAAATTTTCATTTTTTAAATTAATAATTTTTGAAATTAATATATAATATATAAATAAGTAATATAAATAATAAAAAGTACATAATTTCTATTTAAACTTCATATATAATATAGATACCTACCTAATAAGATAGCACCTATTTTAAAATATATATATTATATATATGTATGCATTACGATAAAAACTTGAAAAAATATCCATCAATTTACATAGATCAATCTGCATATTTATATTAATATTAAATAATATATTAATATAGCAACATATTAATGTTTATTAAAGCGCAATATTAACAGAAATACTACTAAACCATAAATACAAGGAAAATATTGATTATGTTTTATGTTTACAAAATGCATATAGTATCCAAAAATAATAGGTTAATATTTAAAATCTAAGTACCCAATATTAAATAATATAAGAGTATTTGCAATATACTCGTATATGTAATAAACTACCTAATAACAATAACAATTTTATTTTATTTTTCAAACGAATTTTCTTTAGAAGGCGCTTCGTATAGGCACAGCCATTTGCACTACAATTCGCGAAGCAAATTATCAAATAACCATTGCCCCTTTAAACCACAAAGCTGTATACTCAATAGCGAACAATGTCTAATAAATATGAATAAAATGATAATAAAATATACCTACTACAAGAACTAAATAAATTTATTTAAAATTAAATGTATTCACAATATAATAGTGTTGTTACCGGCAATATGTATAATGTCTAGGCATTATACATACTCGTATTTCTTAGGCATTTTATTGAATGCATTCCCTGGGCATTATATTATATTATGTCTAATTTATGTTAGGCAATATATTTATCGTTCAAAAATTAGAAATATACATAATTCAGATTATATTATTATTATGAAATAAAGGTATTTTTTTATAGGTATTTAAAGTTGAAATTTCAGTAAAATTATTTATATTGAACGTATAGAGACTGATAAATGTAAAAAAATTAATCGGTACTTATATTATCTGATGGTAACTTTGGGGGTTGGGCGGGAGAAATCATATTCGAATTTATGACCACTTAAGAAATTCATATCCCCATTGACAGAATCCTAAATACGCCACTAATGTTAACCAATATGTAAGTATGCTGTAATCAAATTTTCTCAAAATCTACCTCTTTGACTATTTCATTAATTGTAAAAGTATTAAGAAATTAGTGTAAGAATGTACCTAAGTATGTGTTTAGATTTTTTATTACACTACAAATATCAACTTTAAACAACTATAAAATATAATTGAAACGAGGAATTTTTCTAATGTTTTGATAACATGTTACGTAATATTTGAGTATACTTTGTTAAAATTTTCATACCTTAAAACCCAAAATTGCCAATTTTATTAAACATTATAGAGCTAAATATGATAATTTTAGGAAATATTCAATGTCTTATATTTTCTCAAATAATTAATGTAACCGTTCCAAAATTTTATCGTGTATATACTCGTATATGTTACTGGTGATAAATTGGTCAATATGTAATAAGAATAAGTAATAACTGATTATTATACATAATAACTAGAACGTATGGTTCATATGATAAATTATTTAAGATTTTCTAAATTACTTATATTAACCAGATATTATGAATAATAATCATCGACTCTGGTGAATATAATACATTTTTCATATTTTTATGAAATAATCATTCTAACTATTATATAAAATTATCACAACTTTTTGGTTAGTATGATAATTTATGCATAACAAATTAACAACCCTAATTTAATGTATATTGATAATGTATTAACCGAAAATTCTAACCAAATTCTATCTAATCATGTACAGATTGTATATCGATAGATCTTATACAAATTCTATCTAATAAATCAATGGATGTCTAATGTTATCGTACTATTGTGTGTCGTCGTCATCGATGGTCGATATTGCGGTTTCTGGAAAAATTCTATACCAAAAATAGTCAAAATCACAATTATTACATATCATATATCATTATTACATATACATATCATATCATATCAATTATTATATATCATACTAACTAAAGGTTAGTGATAATTTTACATAATAATTAGTTAGAATAATTATTATTCAATAAAAATATAAAAAATGTATTATATTCACCAGAGTCGATGATTATTATTGATAATAACTGGTTAACAGGAGTATAAGAAAATTAGAAAATTTTAAATAATTTACAATATATATCAAACGTTCTAGTTATTATACGTACATATTAGCCAATTTTAGCACATTAACATATATATGTAGTACTCTGTGAACATCCTTCAATAAAATTTTCAAATTCAATATAGCCTGAGATAACATAATATTTTGAATCAAATTCATCAAATTTCAGTTTTTATGAAATATGTCGTATTTTTATTATTTTTTAATAGTTTTTCCTATCGTCAATTTTGAGAAATTCAAAAAATAATCTAAATAAAGTACCAACTACATCCACTTTCCAACCGGAACCATATATGCTATTCATGAAAATCGGAGCATTATTTCGAGTCGATGATAAAGTGACTACATACATAAAAAAAGACACACATTTTTGCAAAACCAATACATTTTTCGCTTCGTTCAAAATCAAAAATTTAACTCAAAATGTTTCATTAAAGATTTTTTAAAAACAATATCCTTTTAGACACACACGTGTAAAAATTAATAAATTATAATTTATATGCCTACTGGGTGTAAACACATTTAAAAAACATAGATGATAAAATAAGTAAGTCACCAATTACACAAAAACAAATTACAAAATAACGCAAATTTCTATAAATATATACCAAATACTAAAAAAAAAAATATAAATTAACATTTATAAATATACATAGTGCTTTCTAAATTAAAAATTACTGTATTAAATTCAAATGTATTAGTCAGAAATTTAAAACAATAAAAATCATAATAAAAAAAAAAAAAAAAGCTGATACTCCTGCCGCACAGGATACAGGTGTGCGAATCATAGCGTTTCATTTTAATTAGAATTTGAATGCAATGATAAACCATTGCATTCGAAAAAACGATTCTGAGCGAAGTTCAGTCAGATTATAATTTTCGTTTGAACTAAAAATATCAACTTAAAACAGCTATAAAAAAAAATTGAGATTAGGGATTTTTTTAATATTTTAGTATGATGTTAAGTCATATGTAAGTATTAAAGTATACTTCAGTAAAATTTTCAGACCCTAATACCAAAAATTGCCAATTTTATCAAACATTATATACGTAAAAATGAGAATTTTACGAAATATTCAATGTCCAATATTTTGTAGAAAAATGAACGTAACGGTTCCTAAATTTTACCACATATATATAATAGCTAAGTGAACACCCAAAAAAAATTTCAAGTCTCTATCTTAAAAATTGCCGAGTTATCGTGAAATATAGAAATTGAATTCGTCAAAATTTCATTTTTCGTGAAAAATGTCGTTTTTTCGTCATTTTTTCGAAGTTTTTTCTACCGCTTATAGTCAATTTTGAGAAATTCGAAAAATGACCTAAATAAATTACCATCTACATCCACTTTTACATTTGAAACTCACTATTCGTGAAAATTGAAGCGTTATTTCGGGTAGTAAAAGTGTTTTAAGAATATTTATTCATACGTATGGATTGTAAGATTTTCGTTTTACTAAAAATATCAACTTAAAACAACTATAAAAAAAAATTGTTACTTGGGATTTTTATAATATTTTAGTATGTTGTTAAGTAATATGTAAGTATACTTCAGTAAAATTTTCAGACCTAAATACCAAAAATTGCCAATTTTATCAAACATTATATACGTAAAAACGAGAATTTTATGAAATATTTAATGTCCAATATTTTGTAGAAGAATTAACATAACGGTTCCAAAATTTTACCACATATATATAATAGCTATGTGAACACCCAAAAAAATTTCAGGTCTCTATCTTAAAAATTGCCTGATTTATCGTGAAATATAGAAATTGAATTCGTCAAAATTTCATTTTTCGTGAAAAATGCCGTTTTTTCGTCATTTTTTCGAAGTTTTTTCTACCCCTTAGGGCCAATTTTGAGAAATTCGAAAAATGACCAAATAAAGTATCAACTAGATCCACTTTCCTACCGGAAACATATCCTTTTCGTGATAATCGGAGCATTATTTCGGGTAGTAAAAATGTCTTTAGCATAAAAAAAAAAAAAAAATCACACATCATTGTAAAACCAATACATTCTTCGCTTCACTCAGAATCTAAAAAATTAATATTCTAGTAAATCTAATAAAATTTCAAACAAAACATATTAAGTACTTGACGTACATTTATATAATTATACGGATAAAAATAATACTCTGTTGATAAAAACTAATTGACTAATTAAATCACGACAAATAAACTTAATATACAAAAATTATATATATATATATATATATATATAAGCTATCTAGGAAAGCAAAATAATTTGCTATGTTATAAGTAGGGCTGTGAATTTATAGGAAAGTGCATTTTTCTTTTTTGTGATTGTGAAACGTAGCTATGTAAGTACATAATTTGAATTATGTAACTACGAATACATTTATAAAACTTTTATTTTGCATCTTTTTGACGTTTTTACTTTTTTATGTCATTTAATTGCATTTTTAGTTCATGTTTTCCGGTATTTTTAATCGAATTTTGTCAATTGAAATGTTTGAAAAAAATTTGGGCACAGGTGTATAAAACACAGGCTGTATATTCAAATTCAATCAACATTTTTATTTTTATTTTTTTTTTATTAAATAAACTCTTTTTATGCATGTAATGTATAATATCCTGTACCTAAAATTAATATAAATATAAAAATCGAATTAAAAACCATTTTAAATTAATTTTATATTATAATTTTTGGCATTTTAAGTGCATATTTTGCATTTTAAGTGTATATTTTGTATTTTAAGAGCATATTTTATTGCATTTTTTTGACATTTTTAATGCATTTTTTAAGGTTTTTTAGTGCATTAAATTCACAGCCCTAGTTATAAGTTATAACTTATAACATTTCTATAATTTCCACATGCACTACGTGTTACATACATAGGATATTAGGATTACCTGAATACATATAACTAGTTAATATATTTGTTTATTTTTGGGAACCCCTACATATCGAATTCTTCAACCGGAGCAGTATTCTTCAGCGACTAAAATTATTACCCGTGACCGAAAAAATTGAACACGTACTTTTTCTCTACCTTCGACTGTTCATGTCCCTTTTATCGGGCGGCATCATCAGTCTTCATTGTTAAAGCACCGACGAAGCGCTTTTTTTCTTTTATTCTCACACGGGTCAACCAACCCCGGGGATTCTTTAGGTAATTATTATCCATGTGTATCCACTATTCGTCCGGTCGTTTTAATATTATGGTCGACTTACCACTGGGAATAGTAATGACTCTGCGGTTGTAGACAAGGTTTAATGACACCTACTTTATTTTATATACATGCTCCCACTACATCACCAAAAATGGAAAGAGCAATAAAAATAAGAACAAAAACTGTTTTAAATCGATTTAACAAAATAATAAAATAATTTAAAATATAAAAATCATACTTTAACGGTCAAACTCACGTACATTAAATTAATTATCATAATTTTATATTATAAAATTATGCCATCATAATATTAAAATCTATAAATTACCTAAAAAAATGAATTATTGAATGTAAATCCTTTCTAATTCATATATCACTCTAAAAAAGTATAATTTGAAAATTTAATAATTAATTAAAAATAATACCGTATTCACTATAAAAATAAATAATAAAAAGACGATCTGATACTCCTGCCGCAGGGATATAGGTGTGCATATCAAAGTATTTAATTATAATTATAATTTAAATGCAATGTTAAACCATTGCATTCAAAAAAACGATTCTGAGCGAAGTTCAGTCAGATAATGTAGGTATATTAATTAACATATTGCCGTTTTTTCTAACGCATAGGATCAATTTTAAGAAATTCGAAAAATGACCTAAATAAAGTACCAAGAACATCCACTTTTCTACCATAAACATATGCTATTCGTGAAAATCGGACCATTATTTCGGGTAGTACAAGTGTCTTCAGTCATAAAAACAAAAAAATAAAAATATCAATTTTAAACAGCTATAAAAAAAAAATAAGACAATGGATTTTTCTAATATTTTGATATGATGATTCAGAAATAAAAAGAAAAAAAACGAAAAAAACAAAACGGCAGTCACCCATCTGCTGTCGATGCCTGGCTACGGTGCTTAACACCGAGATAGCGTTCGGGAATGTTTCGCCGACTACACCACACGCGTCTCCCATAGAGCCATGTTTTTGTGAATGCCGTTTTTTCGTCATTTTTTTCATAATATTTTCGTTTAAACTAAAAATATCAACTTTAAACGGCTATAAAAAAAAATTGAGACTAGGGATTTTTCTAATAATTTGAATTAATGTTAAGTAATACATAAATATACTTCAGTAAAATTTTCAGACCTTAATACCAAAAATTGCTAATTTTATCAAACATTATATACAAAAAAACGATAATTTTAAGAAATATTCAAAGTCCTATATTTTGTAGAAAAATTAACGTAACGGTTCCAAAATTTTATCACATATACATAGTACCTATGTGAACTCCAAAAAAAAATTTCAAGTCTCTAACTTCAAAATTGTCCAAGTTATCGTGAAATATTGAAATTGAATTCGTCGAAATTTGAAAAATGCCGTTTTTTCGTCATTTTTTAGTCGTTTTTTCTACCGCTTAGGGTCAATTTTGAGAAAAACGAAAAATGACCTAAATAAGGTACCAACTACATCCACTTTGCTACCGGAAACATATTCTATTCGTGATAATCGGAGCATTATTTCGGGTAGTAAAAGTGTCTTCATACTTAAAAACAAAAACAAAAAAGACACACATCATTGTAAAACCAATACATTCTTCGCTACGCTCAGAATCTAAAAAATAATCATAAATATACAACTTATAAATTCCAAGAAAAATTACGGACATTAAAAATATAAATTTGTTATATTGTTATATGCACTGGTCACTGAATCACACAATAAATTTTTAATTTTATTTATATAATATAATATACATATTATATACTTTATATACCTATGTATACATTTATTTATCAAATAAAATTAATTACTAAAAAATTTAATTAATATAGAAGGTCACAAACAAATCTAGTTAAAACCTATTTATAATTTTATTGTGCTAATTTAATTTTACAAAATTTAGATATAAATTCAAAAATTCAATTACCAGTCATTTATAACAAAACTCCAAATTATTAATAATTTCATAATTTTATCTAAAACCTGACTTCCTATAACATATAAAAATATAATTTATATAATAAGTTTAATATATTATGCTAGAGTATTAATTGAATTTATATTAATTTTAAATCAATAAATATAAATCTATCATAATATAAACCATTTATAATCTTTTTTAATTATTATATTAATTAAATAAAATTTCAATCACTAAAACTCAAAATAACTTTACAGTTAATTATGATAAAATAATTGAGATCTAAAAACGTGAATTTTATCAACTAAAATATAGATATTTTATAACACAATAATTAAAATAGTATCTTAACCTGTAAAAATATGTTAAAAACTTTAAAATTGTCTAAACCCAATTTAATTTGAAAAAATACATTACAGATCAGACGTACTACAATAGTTAGTGTTTCTATTAAAAACTTTATAATTATTTCTAATATCTAAATTATATTATGTACATTAACTTTTATACAACTATAAAAATAAAATAAAACTATAATAACATGAATACTATATAATATTAATTATAAATAATTTATAATTTAAACAAAATTAAATTAAGTATTTTTTCCATTGCAGTATATTTTTAATTAATAAAGTATTTTCATTTTAACCAATTAAAAAACAAAAACGTCATATTTAATTATTATTTATTTATATTTTTTATTATTAAAAAAAATGTATTTGATTAAATAATATATAATAATACATTTATTTTTTTAAGTTAAATTTAAATTTAAAATCGGAATCCACATGTACTATTTATAATTATATATTTAAGTAAACATCTAATTAAAAAATGGCATGTATAATGTGAAGCAAATAAATTATAAATTTCGTTAATTAATTATGATTATATTAAATAATAAAATAATATCAAGTAAACCAAAAATTAAAGATTAATATTAAAATAAAATTTGTTTCAGTAATGCAAATAATTTTATAATCATATGCTATATTCAGTTGGTAAATTCAAAGGGTGCTTAATAGAAATATATCATATTATATCTATTATTTTTTGGTATTATTTCTATGATACGCTGACGCACGCGTCTATTATATAAGATACTGTTTTCTTTATGTCACCGTGTCAGTCGTGTATTGTCAATAGTCACGAATAAATATTAACGCTTCTTTTGACGATCTTTTTAAATGGATCATAATATGATGTTATCATATCTACTTCTTGAAGAGGTGGATGAAGAATTAATAAATGAAAAAAAAAAATGAAAATGAGCATTCCTAGTTTAAATCATGGCTTAATGAAGTATTTTTTGAAATATTAATAAATCGGTATTTAATGCACGACGAAAAGAAATATCGGGAATTTTTTAGGTTAAACGTTGATCAATTTAATTACGTACTAGATCTAATTAAAAAGGATATCACTATGAATTCTACAACGACATCCGTACGACCGTACCCAATTACTGCAGCTGAAAAATTTGCTATATCATTGAAGTAAGTAAAATAAATAAATATGCGTGCGGCTGCGTCTATACTACTTTCTGACCGGACGGTTTGTGCGGCTCTAGCGGCTAGCGGCCGACACATAGCCGTTGACGCATTTAAAGAATCGTATCTATTATTTATCATTAATAAAGTATATTGCAGCTGACGCTTCATAGGAATCGCACCTTTACTCTATTATAGTAATGTTTAGCAAACACATCATAATATATAAATAATATAATAAATATATTATAAATGGGTTGTCGTTTTAATAAAAACGTTTAGTCCTATACACTTGTTAATATAAAATTTCCAAAAAGACAACAATATAGAAGGGTTCTATTGACAATACATTTTGTAAACACCACTCAATAAAAGGGATGCCGCCTAAAGATATTATTACGGTTGTCCACAACGGGGTATAAAGATTTACTGTTTTATTGCGGCGGTGTCCTTGGTTAGTTCGCTTTCTATCCAGACATAGCTGGTCAAGTTAGAAATTTCGATTTTATTCTCCCTTTGAAATATAAATAATTTATGGCTAAATTACATGGTAAATTTCAGAACACAATACTTAGTCTTTTTTATGGCTGTCTGACCCATAGACCTATTTATGAAATGAATATTTAAATTGTTATTATTGTCAAGTGGCTTTTAAAGTATTTGTAGCACGTGCTAAAGGATAAATATAAAATAAGGATTTCAACGAGTAATAAAAATGAACGATATATATATATAATATATATACTCGTATAAATGAGAATAAATACAATTAGGTATCGTATTAGTATACGTATTATTATTTCACTAACAATGAAAAACTTCATCCCTTAACTTTATATATTTATTATGGTACAATATATTATATACTTATATATATTGTATAAAATATATATTATTTACTCAAAGGATTTTTATTGTAACTATAGTCTATGTTAGGTAGGTATATCACTAAAATGTTGACTAGTTTATTAACCATGACTCGAAAACTTGCATCAATTATTTCTTATATTTAAACAATTTGTTAAATGATGACACATGAAATTTCGTATTTTAGGGCTATCCAAAAATAGGTTTGAATTATGCGATCGCATCGACCGTGACACTATTACAAATTTGCGGGGAAAGGGAAGAGCAGAGAGCCCTTGCTGTCCTTGCTAAAGCACATCGTGGCGAATCAGTTAAAAGTGGGTCACTAGTCACAATGTTAGCGGCCCTGCTATGGCCTTGAGCTAATAACTGTGCGCGTTCCTCCGCTGTCTGTGATTAGAATAATAATAAAAACAGACAAGCAACAATCAATTAAAACAACGAAACTAATTTCTTAATAACATTTACGATCATTACAAACACGTATGATCAAAGGGAATTACATAGTACATGCTGCCCCAGCACACATAATTTCTCGACATAAATTACATAAGTATGTGTACATCATATTATTTGTTCGAAACGTACCTTCGATAAAATTAGGATCATCATCACTCAAATTACTTAAATCCATACACTTGGAATCTAAAAAAAAAAAATTGAAATTATACAAATTATATCGTTATAAATTCTTGCCTTCTAATCATAATATATATAATATACTCGTATATATAGCATATTATATATATATAGTGTATTATTATTAATTTTATAACATTAACTATTTTTTTCTCTATTAAACCATATTTATTCCCTTATCTACCAATATACTAAAAATATTTTGGAGTAATATGATTTGTTTAATGTAATACAAAAAACCTACAATCCAAAAATTAAAAAATATTTTATGTTACATGAGCACGAACAATTTAAGTCCGTATGAGCCAAATGTGCGGTTTGATAGTAAAAATAGTGAGCCGAGCTGCTCAAATTAAATTAATTGACACGCGAGCCACTCACATTATAATCTTGTAATCATCAGTCATCTGTCTCGGGACCGTAGTCATAAGAATTAATTGTTTTTCAAACAAATTCTGTGCGGTTTATTGTATTTTGTTTCCCGAGCCGAATATTACCTGCTACTGTTAATGTAACGATGAATTTTGTATATTTATTTTGACTGGTATATCCCGATATTATATTATATGAAAACAAAATTTTTAAAATGACCGCTGTCTTGAAATGTTAATTCATTTAATCAATTTACTCTCTCATGGTCATTTAGATTTATAACTCGATTTATAATTATTTGAGTTACCCACCAATCTCTCATCTATTTTTGATTTTTTTTCAAATATCTTATAATGTAAAATTATGAAAGTGGCTATTCGATACAGTTGTAAATTTCATATTTTAATTTAAAAAATTATATATTATTCATAAATAAATACTCGTACTCATAGGTAACACGGTGTATTTATTACTAAACAGAACTAATCATTTAAATTTTGTAATCTGAGACAGTTTGGCTGATCCATGCAATTTAAGCGAATTGTGTGTGAACCAGGAGCGTGCCTAGAAGGGGGGGGGGTGTTTCAACACCCCTTCCCACTCCCCCCGAAATTTAACTGAATTTAGGGAAACTGTAATACTTATATGAATATTTTATACCTATGCCAAAATTATTACCTAATTAATTAATACTTTTAATATACGTGCTTATAAAATTTTTAAACCCCCCCCCTCCGAAAAAAATTTCTAAGCACGCCCCTGGTGTGAACATATTAATTTACGCGCACATCAGTTCATGTGTGCTCATAACTATTCGTGTTCATGATTAAACTCGCTAAATATTCATCCTATTTCTATTTAGAGTGATCAAAATTTTTAGTTAAAAAAATATTGGAAATAACATTGAAATAGTTTATGAACTGGTAATTCTACCGTTTTAATATTACAAAACATTGATCACTCTTCGTGTATAATCACGTTATATCATGGTTTAAGATAAACAAGTTACGAAACGCAGTTAAATATTTTAAGCCACGAAGTTCTCGCGGTAAATTAATAATATCTATAGTATTTTTTTTTTTTTTTTTTTTTTTTTTGTGACATAATTTGTTTTCCAAAACATACGAATAGTTAATATATATATATATATATATAGTTAATAGTTATGTAATAACAGTATGTTCTTAATACAATTTTTAAGATAGAGACTTGAAAATTTTTTTGGTAGTTCACATAGCTATTATATATATGTAGTAAAATTTAGGAACCGTTTGTTCATTTTTCTATAAAATATTGGACATTGAATATTTCGTAAAATTCACGTTTTTACGTATATAATGTTTGATAAAATTGGCAATTTTTGGTATTAGGGTCTGAAAATTTTACAGAAGTATACATATATATTACTTAACATCATACTAAAATATTAGAAAAATCCCTAATCTCAATTTTTTTTTATAGCTGTTTTAAGTTGATATTTTTAGTTCAAACGAAAATTATAATCTGACTGAACTTCGCTCAGAATCGTTTTTCGAATGCAATGGTTTATCATTGCATTCAAATTCTAATTAAAATTAAATGCTATGATTCGCACACCTGTATCCTGTGCGGCAGGAGTATCAGCTCATCTTTTTTACATTTATTTTCTATACAGCGTTCCATATCTGTTCAATGTTCATCTTAAACCGTGATATATAAGGTATAGATACCTATATAAATTAGATTATATAAATAATGAAATTACCGTCAATGAATGTTTGATCATCTTCGCTTAAATTACTGAGGTCCATACACTTTTGATCTGAAAATAATATTTTACAATTATTAAAATTCTAAAATAAAAATTACACTTTGAAACATTTAAATAATGTAAAAATAATACAATGATAATATAAAATAAATTTATTAGATTCTAAACAAAGTCTGCATTTTTTAATTTAATTCATATTTTATTTTTAGTTTGTAAAATATTATTTTTTCCTAGAAATACTATTCCGATTTCCACATATGAGATATGCATTCGGTAAAGAATTTCATCTAATTAATACATTATTTAGGTTATTTTTTAATATACTCATGTTTTATATAACATACGAGTATTATATTATAAGCATTATGCATATAAAAATTCAATAATATACATAAATGTATATTAGACAAACTTATATTGACATAAATGTATTTTATAGGAATAGATATTATGTATTATTGTACATATTTAATATTTAATTACAGTATACGTGTATACGAAAAATAATATAGTTATTAATCATTAATTAATATATTTTTGATGTTTGGAAAGCATTTTAAATAGTTTTTAATTTAATAAGTAGAACTAAGTTAAGTATAATGTATTTAAGCCTACAATAAAATTTACAAAAAATTTTGTGGAATTTGTTTAACATTATTGTAAAATATTGAAATATAATAAGAAGAATTCAGATAAATACTTTAAATATCGATTTTACTAAAATTTCAACTTAAAACACCTATAAAAAAAATTGAGACTTGAAATTTTTCTAATATTTTTGAAATACGTTAAGATATAGATCAGTAGCTTCAATAAAATTTTCAAAAATTTTCCAAATATTTCGGCTTTTCTATTAATTTTTATTGTAAAAGTATTGAGAAATAATAAGAAAAATATTTGTATAGATTCTAAGATTTTCAATTAAACTAAAAATATCAACTTTAAACAGCTAAAAAAAAAAAAAAAAAAAAAAAAATGAGACTTGGGATTTTTCTAATATTTGGAAAATATGTTAACCAATATTTAAGTATGCTCCAATAAAATTTTCATAATTGTTTGTCTACTTTATTAATCTTTATTGTAAAATTATTGAGAAATAATAAAAAGAATACCTGAATACTTTT
This sequence comes from Tetraneura akinire, assembly GCA_021307375.1. Classification (NCBI taxonomy): domain Eukaryota; kingdom Metazoa; phylum Arthropoda; class Insecta; order Hemiptera; family Aphididae; genus Tetraneura; species Tetraneura akinire. The sequence continues at coordinate 9,409,664 of JAIUCT010000016.1, read as the reverse complement.
TTGTATAATACCAAACTTAATATTAAAATTTTACAATTTTATAAATGTATTCTTGTCTCAAGTAATATATGCGATTACTGATTATACTAAATAAAATTTTCAGAACTTAAAATCCAAAACTGACAATTTTATCAAACATCATATACATACATAAAAACGAGAATTTTACGAAATATTCAAAGTTGTATATTTTATAGTAAAACACGCAATAAAATTTTCAAGCATCTAAGTTTAAAATTACTTGAGTTATCATAAAATATTGAAATAGAATTCGTCGAAATATCAGTTTTCGTGAAAAATTTCGTTTTTTCGTAGTTTTTCCTATCGCATAGAATCAATTTTTAGAAATTCGAAAAATTACCTAAATAAAGTTCCAACTACATCCACTTTCCATCCGGAAACAAATACTATTCGTGAAAATTGGAGCATTATTTTAGGTATAAAAAGTGTTTACATACATAAAAAAAAACACCAAAAATATATATAATACATTTTCACCCTTATAATAATATAGAATATAAGAAGCCAAGGAAATTAAATTAAAAATAGATCATACTATAAAAATAATAAATTTGTAAAATGCTTAATCATACATTACATCACCTAATTAATTATTGTATATTATTTTTAAACATATATTACATAATATGTGTGTAATTAAATTATTATATTATTTGTTATAAACATGAGAATACAAAAATCTATATATTGAATTGTATTCAATACGTATTACATTTCAACGTGAAGTTTCTAATTTATTCTAACTTGATACGGAGTATATCGTTATTCGTAAATAAATAATTTCATAATTATTCTTAATACTAATACTACTTCAAGGTAAAAAACAGTATAAAATATTAACGATTAAATATTAAATTTTAATAGATATTTTAATATTTTAGCCTTGAAAGAGAATCTTTCGGAAGTCTGGAGAAAGATATAATTTTTAAAAATTAATTTTTTCTGACTCATTTTTGGAATATAAAATAACAGAATTGTCCTTTAATAAGCGCAAACGCAAGATCCAAGGCCAGATTTGATTAATATGAGGTGAAGGTACATTACGATTAGCACAACTGTATATTTTCATCGTAAAAACATATAGTAGTCTGGAAATATTTAATATACCTAATACCTAGCATACATTATAAAATATACATTAATACATAATATATACCTATGTTATACTATTATGTATTAAATACAGACATATAGTGATTATGTAAAACAAAATATTGGACGTCATTCACATACTAGCTACAACTTAATTTGATCAATTCGTAATTAAATGGGTCATACAAAAAGGTAGGAAAGGTATATTATACACTCGCACCCGAGAATGAATTCACGATTATATTTCTTCGAGGTCAGCAGCAATGAGATAACGTCGGAATAATACACATCTTTGATAATATACAAAATAAATGTTTATAAAAATAAAACATATTATATATAAAATATAACGCTCACGTAAGTATTATGTTGGTCCGACAAGTGGGCCAATGTCAGTTGCTTCAAGTGTGTCAGTAGGTCGAACGCGAATCTTAACAAGATCACAACACAGTATTACGCGATACAAATATATATAGGTATACATAACACATTATAATTACATACATATTACACTTTCATTTTCATTGCATTATTATTCGTATGCACATGACGAGAAAAAACTACGGGGTATTGAGTCACCGACAAATATTAAATTATTATGTTTATCAAATTAAAGTGCGAACTTATTTACATTATTTTTATAACACAAATTTTGTAAAATTCTCGTATCCTAACAATAATTAAATATTTAAGTTCAACCATTAACAATTAATAATTACTATTCTATTTTGAAAATAATTTTAAACATGGTTAGAAAAAAACTTTCACCCTCTACAAGGGCACACATGAAAGCTATTATGACCTAGAAGGCTAGAATCCACGTTCAAATATATACTATTTCTAATATCTTTTGAAAGTATATAAATATAAATATTATTTATTAATATATTTAATCATAATCTTTCTAAAATTAATAGGTACAATTATTAATAGCAAATACTTTAAATATAAATTTATATTATAGATAATTTAATCTATAATAACTATATATTACGAACAATTAAATCAATGTGTTTTTCAAATTGTGTATACAAATATTGAAGTATATATAATTTGGAATTCACATATAAAATCAAACCTTAATTTTATATATAACTATACATAAATAATTTTTTTTTTAAATCAATAGCACATTACTATTACGCAACTATTCATGAAATAATTTCATAAAATATTTAAGGATTTTTAATTCAAATTGCCTTCATTAACCACAAAACTTTAAAAGTCAAAATATTAGTCAATATTAAATATTTCTTCAAATAAATACATTTTATATTATAATGACTGTTATGGATAAAAACAGTAAAATAAATAAATGTGTTTTAGTAATTAATAATCAAAAACTTAACATCCTTAAATTTCCCTCTTAAAACAGGATTAAATTACTGTTCTTGGCACTTGAGCTATATAGTTTAATAAATTAAAATGTTTTTATTGTTCCTCAAGTAATTTTTAAATTTACTTGCTATAAATTATAACGCATAGAGTATAGTATTACAATACAATATAAATACGTTGCAGGATAAAAAAAACAAGCTGTCTATTAGGTTGCCTACACATGGTTTATCTAACATATAGAAGGTACAATATATGGATGTCATTCGAAAACCTCGTGTATGTTTTCACTGCTTACATATATTATGTTATTATATAATAAATTTGTGTAATAATAAAATATTATACAATTTACATTAATTTTTCAGTGTTTCTAATTATTATTTACGTTCTTGAAAAAACAATAAAATATCCACTTTTCAAAAACCAATAATTTATTAAGTATTTAGAATATTATATATAATGGAAACTTATAAAAATATATATTATAAATCAAAACCAAATCCATAAATATTTTTAACTACCTACAAAATTAAATTATAGTGTTAGCCTATACCTAACATTTCATAGTTCATATTATTTAAAATAATTAACAATACCATGAAAATACGACTTTTCATACATTAATATATTAGTAGGTTATATCTTATATCACTAAAAAATACTTGCATATTATGAAATTATTTTTTTTAGCGAACAATTTAAAATTTATATTTTATAGTTATTTGTTATAATTGTAACACTTCAAATATTTTTAAATTATTTGTTTTTATCTTATTAAATATGATTTTTAGTAAATAGTTACTTTTGTTATTTATGTAGATCTATTTTTGATTTTTCATATATCATAATATAATTAATAATCAACATAAAATAAAATATTAAATCTATAAAAATAATGTGTGTTATTAATAGTATATTAGTATATATATGATTTTAAGTTTTCTAATCAAAATAGGTACATTAATATTTTTTAGTTACCTTTTTATATACATCGTATATAGAGCCATATAAGTATTTAAAAAAAGCTGATATACTGTTGTGAAAAAATTACAGGTATAAAGAGGATAGAGTTCAATTTTGATTAAAATTTAAATGTAATGATAAATCATTATATTCGAAAAACGATATTGAGCGAAGTTCATCAGACAATACGAGTATATGTATTAATTAACATTTTAGATTTTAAATACCTAATACAATAGTTAATATAGTAAAATTACAAAGATAATTATAAAATATATTCTTTAAGGCTTAATTCATTATAAATCCTAATTATTATTAATTTAAAACATACCTGAATTTATATATTGTGAATATACTGTGATGAAACGATAGAAGAGTTTCCACAAGGCCTTTGTTACTAATGACCCGTTTAAAGGGATGAATATACGATACCGAAACTAGGCCGCCGCCCCGAGTTTACAGTATACCAGGGAGGAAAAAACCCGGGACGCGAAATAGGATTCGAAAGATACACATGCGATTGCGTGAAATTGTGGGTGGGAATGAATGACCCCGTAACATAAAATAGGTCGACCTGATGCGAATTCGGTTTTTAAATATTCCATTCTGTGTCGATTAAAATACATCAATCTATGTCAACCACACAGGACCAATTATTATATAACAACAACTACAACTATTATCCTTATAACTAGAAAATACCTATAATATACAGGTATATTGTGCTTATGAACAAATACTCGACATATTATTGGTTTATTTTTATAATAATATTTGAGTTGCTGTCATAATAATTGTTATTTTTATATGTCGTGTAAAGTCTATCACAAATAGCTCACGGTATATCCATCGGGAGCAAACGTCGGACGTAACCAATAATAGTCCCATATTTTTATTACACGACATTAATCTAATGATTAAATAATAATTATAATTAAAATAATAATTCATCCATCATCACATTAACAATTCACCGATAAAAAATGTATAACAAATTTTAAATATTTATTAGGTAGCCAGGTAGGTATATAGTATATTATACATGTTATTATTTAATACTTACTTCCCTAATTAAACTAAAAATGTATTATAGTAAAAAATAAATAAAACTAAACACTTCATTAAAATATAAAATTATAATATTATTGGAAGTAAAAGTTAAAATACATTTAAGTAGAAATACAAATTTAAGAAAAATGCTGAGCTAATACTGATGTCTGATATGCAAAAGATACTGCTATGAAGAGAATAGTGTTTTAGTCAAATAATATAATTACTAATTATAAATTTTTCATTAAGATGTTCTCATATTTATTAAAATTCATACTCATTTAAATTTAAATATCAACCATGTTATATGGTAATGTAAGAATTTAAAATCTTGTCATTTGTGATTTTTTAATCGTGATCACCCCAGTTTTTTCCCTTAATGCATATTTTGGAATTATTTTTTTTTGTACATTTAAATTTACATAATACACAATTTTTCTAATATTTAGATTATTTGTCACTTCAGGTTTATCCTGTAGTAATATAATTTTTTTTTTAATGAGAACTATATTTTTTTCTACGTAATATTCAGTCAATTATTCAGTTATTTTCTAAAATTTTTGATATACGAGCTCGTATCAAATTCAAATTTCCAACAAGTAGTTTCATAGATATTCTAGTTTGAATAATAAGGAATTATCCTTATTAATAACTATAATAATTATTTGTATTTTAAATAGTTTAATGTAGATCTTAATTCTCTATACTATCTGAATTAATATTTTAATTACATCACACTGCTAAAATATTGATCATAAAATATTAACAATATTCATTATCAATGACTGTATATCACCACAGATTTCTATAATGTACTAGATAAGGCACTTGTTTATTATTTACACTGTTATCAATGAGGCAAAGAAAAATAATATAAATAATATATAATAATAATTAATATATATAAATAATTAGAAACTACTGTTGGAATTTTGAATTTGATATATTATCAACAAATTTAGAAAAATTAACTGAATACTTAATAAAACGTAAAAAATATAGTTCCCATTAAAAAAAAAAAAAAAAAAACAGTTTCTATTGCCATAAGATAAAGCTTGAGTAACATAATAAAAAATCTAAATATCGCAAAAAACAAGTAGGTATTAAGTAAATTTAAATGTACAAAAAAAAATTACAAATATGCATTACAGGAAAATATTGGAGTGAGCACGCTTAAAAAATCACCCTTTATGTAAATACCAAATAAAATGTTCAAGTCTCTAAGTTCAATATTTTCTATGTAATCGTAATATATTAAAATTAACTTCATCAAAATTTCGGTTTCCGTATTCTATGAATATTGCCGAACTTTCGTTTATTTTGGTGGTTTACTATAGTACTATGGTACTATAGTTTATCCTACCAGATATGCCTAATTTTGAGAAATTCGAAAAATGTTATTATAATTCAATATAGGTAATTATTAAATTTGAAATATAAAGATAATAAACTAATTTTAATGGACATTGTAGCAAAAATATTTAACGAAAAGTTTACAACGCACTAGCGACTACTATTGAGAAGTTCAGTTGAAGTACGTACATTGTACACGCATTTTAATATTTTATATTCTAGCGAAATGAAGAATTTATTGGGTTTACAATTATGTATGTCTTTTTTTTTCTTTTTTTTATGTCTTAAGACACTTCTACTAACCCCCGAAATAATATTCCGATTTTCACAAATACCATGTTTCAGGTTGAATAGTGGATGTAGTTGGTACTTTATTTAGGTCATTTTTCGAATTTCTAAAATTTTCCCTATGCGATAAAAAAAACAACGAAAAAACGGAATTTTATACGAAAACTGAAATTTCGACGAATTCGATTTCAGTATTTCACGATTAATCGGGTAATTTTGAAGTTAGAGACTTAAAAATTGTATTGGGCGTTCACATAGGTACTATATATGTGATAAAATTTTGGAATCATTATATTAATTTTTTTACAAAATATAGGATTTTGAATAAATAAAAATAAAATAGTTAAATTATTAAATAAAATAATAAATTATTAAAATATAAATAATGAAATAAAAATTTACATTACTAAAGAAATCAATTTTCTCAAATCACCTTTACCCCCACCCACCATTAAAAAATGTCTACAGACGATCATGCCCTTATTTTATATCATAATATAACTATATAAATAGATATATCATATATAAAAATATGATCATCTATTCATAATATTTTAAGTTATGTTTTGTAAAATTTCTTTCATTCTATATATATGTCCGGATAAAATTTCGGAATATTGATGAAATATTTTTCGGATAATTTATCGTCGATTTAATTATTTTTGGATAAAATACTTTCGACTTGAATATTTGTGTACATTTTATAGCCTCCCCCTTATATCTAACACCTTTAATACTTTAATACCTGAATAAATACATTTTCAATATATACACGTCATATGACATAATACCAATACATACCTATATCAAATACCTGTCCTTTGCAAATTTCAATTGTACAATATTCACACATAATAATATTCAATTTTACCATTTTATTGTCAATGAACAATGTACAGTTTTCCTAACTTATTCTAACACCTAACTTATTTGTTATCTTTTTTATTTTTATTATTGTAATCATAATATAGGCGCGTCATTATAAATAGTACCTATAATAAATATAAAAAGGCCAATCTGATGCTGGTGTGCAAATCGTAATATTTATTTTTAATTAGAATGGTTTATCATTGCATTCGAAAAAACGATTCTGAGCGAAGTTCATTCAGATAATCGGGCCGATAATGTAGGTATTGATTAATATATTGCCATTTTTTCGTAGTTATTTCTAACGCATAGGGTCAATTTTAAGAAATTCGAAAAATAATCTAAATAAAGTACCAAGAACATCCTCTTTCCTACCGGAACCATATTGAAAATCGGACCATTATTTCGGGTAGTAAAAGTGTCTTCAGACATAAAAACAAAAAACCAAAAATATCAATTTTAAACAGCTATAAAAAAAAATAGCTGATACTCCTGCCGCATAGGATACAGGTGTGCGAATTATAGCGTTTAATTTTAATTAGAATTTGAATGCAATAAACCATTGTATTCGAGAAAAACGATTTTGAGCGAAGTTCAGTCAGATTATAATTTTCGAATGAACTAAAATTATCAACTTAAAATAGCTATAAAAAAATATTGAGAATAGGGATTTTTTTAATATTTTAGTATGATGGTTAAGTAATATGTAGTATACTTCAGTAAAATTTTCAGACCTTAATACCAAAAATTGACAATTTTATCAAACATATACGTAAAAACGAGAATTTTACAAAATATTCAAAGTCCGATATTTTGTAGAAAAATTAACATAACGAATCCAAAATTTTACCATATATAATATAGTAGCGATGTGAACACCCAAAAAAATTTTCAAGTCTCTAACAATTGCTTGAGTTATCGTGAAATATTTCGCTTCGCTCAGAATCTAAAATAGTTAGTATAAATTTAAAGTATTCGGCTGAAAGAAACAAAATATTTTATTTTCATCTGACATCGGCCGTAAGAGACACCGCAGACTATAGACTTTATATCGGCCGATAGTTTGGTCGGGTTCTTAATCAGTACAAAGTTGTATGAAAGAGCGCACATTATAACGACTTACAATCGGCCGATTAAAAAGTTTGATGGGCTGCACGATTGCCTTCAAACTAAACAGTCGGCGAACAAACCCAACTGTTTAGTTGGCCAAGTGTGCGGGATAGTAGCCCAACCCGACCAAACTATCGGCCGATATAAAAGTCTGTAGTCTGCGGTGTCTCTAAACGACCGAATTTATCGGACAAAACATTTTTAACAAAACAATTATTAATTGAACATTTAAATACACAACTCGAAATATTTATTAAAAAAGAAATATTGAACTTTTCAAATGTATCAGGTATTTAGTTGTTATTAATAATATATATAATTGAAATGTATTAAAAAATATATTCAATTATTTTCTAGAATTTCAGAATTAGTTAGAAAAATATGAATCAGTATTTATTTTTATTATTTAACATTTCAAAATTAGATAACAGATAAAAATGTTCGCGCATGCGCATAAGAAACACGGTTCAGTACGGTTTTTAGACGCTCCTAAACGTTTGATATTAATTCCTTATCTGATGTTTATAATTAGAAAATAAAAAAATGTATATCTATACCCTATAATTATAGCTACAGGGCACCCTATCATTTTTTATATGGTCTGCTATATGTATCTTATTTACCTAGGATTAATATTTTACACTTCTGTTAAATATAAAAACAAAATAATCATATGAAAAATAATATATAAAATCACTTAATATCATTAAGATATTATACGTATTATATTTAAGAAGAGGTATAATAAAAACCTACTTAAATAATATGTAGTACTTCATATTTATACCTATAATATCCAAATAACTTTAAAGGTTTAAATGAACATTTGAAATACTTGAACCACCAAAAAAATTAAACTTTTGTTATGACCCTCAGTAAAAATAATTTGGTCACCAAGAGTACCTCTAACCTTTTTAAATGTTTGTAAAAACAATCAGTATTATACTATTATGTACCCTAAAATACTGAAAGTTTTTACAAACATATAAATGGATAGTACAGGCACCCCGTGCAGCCCATTTGCACTCGAAATATTTTTAATAAAAACTCGTATTCAAACTTTAAACTGTAATACTCCGATATACCCGGTCAGTACATGTTATTGAAAATTTAAAATTAATTCAAGTGAAAATGTATTTAAAAATAAAATTTTGAAAAAAATAGAATTTTGCATGTGGTACTTGGAACGAAAAAAATAAATAGATTAAATATTAAAAAAAAATGTTTATAAATTCAAAGCCATTAATTAGTTACCTATTTAAATAATTTTTCTTTTTAATTATATTAATATCATTTTAACATATTATTTGACTATAGTTTACCTATCAAATAATTTTTTTATAATATATTTTATTACATATTATATAAGAACAGAATATATTATTTATTTGATCGTTAATAATTTATACCTTATAACTATAAGATATTAATTATTTGTACTTATATTTGTATTTTTTTAATTATTACAATATAATACACTACACATTCATTGCATACAATTCAAAATTGTATAAAAATAAAAATAAATATATTACTGCAGAGTATAAAGATAAACTCAATATATAATGTTCCTTACAACTACTCTTAAAATTAAAAATAGCGAACGATGTTGCATGCAAAATGGGCGCGCTTGGGCTTTATTCAACAATGTCTTATCTTTCGGGCGCAAATGTCTCTTTCCCACAGGATGCAGCAATTGGGCTACTTTGGGGCGCAAATGGTTTCTCCGGTATTTTATACAACCGAACACAATTATATCCTTCCAAAAACAACAACAATACCTAAATAGTAACAATATAAATATTTATAATAAATAATAACAAATATGATTTCAACCATGCAAAATAGAATAGAGTATTGATTAAATAGAAACATATTCTGAGAAAATTCCTAAACACAATTTCAAAATAGTATGAACTATGAAATATAGACGGAAAAATCAATTTCATATTTTATTTTTACCTTTAATAACCAATGTTTTCATCAGTTTTTACTTCAATTACATAAAATACATAATGTGAAATATTCAATATAAAGCGGCACAAAAATATTTTAATATTATAGCCCTCTCCCAACAAATATTTATTTAGTTCTTCAAAAATAATTAATAATTTTAAAACCATATAGACCTATTTATTTGAAAAACATTTTTCTAAAATCTAGATGTTAGCCTCAGTTTCAATTATATTTTATGGCTATATACTTAAAAATAACACATGAATAAATTTATAATAATTGTGTACCGACTTGATATATATGTATATTAAATATAATACGTCAATGTTCTTAAACTCTTAAATTCTCTTTTGTTATATAATTTATTTTGTTGTTAAATACGTATTATAAATTATTATAACCAAAATCAATTTTAAATACTTTAGAATCGCATGAAAAAATACGAAAAACAAATTCATAAGAAAATATCTTTAATCTAGGAAGAATTAAAAATATACATGCTACATGTAGTTATCAAATGTTTACATAATTAATTTTATAATACATAGTTATAGATGATATTATATAATAAAATAATTAAAATTTATTTTCAAAATTACAGAAACTACGAGTATTTACATCAATTTGATTTAATATTGAACATTATAAAATACCTCGTAAAATACGAAGAATAAAAAAACGTTGAAAATGCACTGTTTTACTACGTATACGTATAAAATATGACTTATGTACAGGGCTCGAATTGGGGGAGGGGCAGAGCACCGTACTATTTTTAAGTTTTTTTTGCCACCCCATCTTTTTATTTTTTTTTTTTTTTTACTATGACGGAGGGACGGAAACAAATTAATGCCGGACATAGTTTTTATTAAAATGAGTTTGTTTATATATTAATATATTATTCTGTAATTTCACACTGCAGTAATGCACAACAAATAATTATTGTATAAATAACATAATTATGTATAATCATTACATGTTGTTTTATATGTCTATTATTACGTACTATATATGGCTGCATAGATTGCTGGATATTTTATTAATTTATATTTTTAACTAGGTATTACTATCAATATGGGAAATGAAAATTTTTAAAAAGATTTTTTAAATGCCTGAATGTACGGAGTAAATTAACATATATCCACTGTAATAGATTATATTTTGAATTCAAATATGCAATATTAAAAAAAGTAGTATTGCCATGTAGCTGGAAGATGCAGGGAATAGCCCCCACGTGTTAAATAATACTTGGAATGCAGTTATTACATCATTATATCACATTATATTATATCTACTGTACCAAAAACACGTATTTAACCGAGTATTTAACGAATGAATCTCAAAAGTAGAAAAAAGCGCACAAACGAAAATTGATAACATAATAACATATTATATATATATATTGCATAATGAAAACTTTCCTCGATTTTAATCATTGTACAGTTACAAGAATTACAATATTACATACATCATAAAGTAATTTACTCTAGACTCTAGACTTAAGAGTATTAATCTAAGTGCATAAAGTGACATCATATTTTTTCCCTGCGCCAGACAGGTTCCCACTGATAAACAAAATCTCTCCCTCCCCAACACGGGATCAATTTTTATAGTAAAGGATGGAAATAGGCACGCGTTCTGCTTGCCACCAGCGGCGTTCGCCATGGATCCAAAATAGCTAATAACCGTAACGACAACAGTCAAGGTTCTGTCGTACATGAACTTGACCAATAAGGTCACTCTACCATGGGCTATAACAGGTGTTGCAGAGTTTTATCTATAGTCGTCAAGCGATAAGTATCAACTAGCAAACTGAACAAAATATCACTCGCTACACACTTCCACAGCACTACGACGATCGTCCGGGTACCATCACCGATTACTATTATCGTCATCGAAGATGCAACAGGACTACATCAACGAGTAAACGATGGTTACGGCTTACGACGGTGGGTGAAAGAGAAAGTGTTGCGCAAACCCCGTCATCGATCATATAGGAAACCCAGGACGTCCGGTGACGCGTTCATTCGTCCGTACAGCAAATATAAATTGTATATTATAATACGCGTTTACAAGATTAGGATAAAAACCATAAAAATGCGGACTAAAACATTACTAAATTACAATAGGTATATTGTATAATTAATATACCTGCAGTGTTGCCGTCTAAAAACGATGACGGCGGCGTCTGCTTCTGTACCATTTGTTCCAGTTTTATGTCACGTTGTTGTATAGCAGACGGTCCAGCGGCTGCGACATTGACCAATGTATGGTCATCGTCTTCATCATTCTCCATTTTGAAGGCGATCATCACCACTCGTTCGGCGGTCGCTGATGCTGCCTCTATAACGGCGACAGATTCGTCAACGCCACCGCCGCTGTCACTGCTACCACCGCCGTTCTCGTCGTCTGCCATAGTTTCCGACGTCGTGTATTCCGACAATTGCGCCGTCATGCTGTTTAATCCTCGGCATTTCTGACGATCAGCAACAGTAATATAAATTGGTGGGCCATAACTTACACTTTTTTATCACAGCAAACGTCAAACATATAACAACAATGATAATGATGATGATGTATTGTGTATGTACATATACATATACATATATGGAAAATATTAAAACTAAAACAGTAATACACAGGACGGTAACCGGGCGAACGACGGAATGTATTATAATATTATAATGTAAAAATTATTAACGTGTGCGTACACGTCGGCGATGAACAATTAAGGCCCGATAATTACGTGGTAAACGACAATAACGACGACATAGACAAGATGCGAAGGGTTGCGACCAATTCGGTGGACGGACTTATTTTATTATTTTTGCACGAGGAAAGAAATAAAAAAGTGAAAATGAATAATTTGGTTTCCGAACAAAAAAAAAACATAAAAAACAATAATAACACCATAGGTCCACTTACGTTTTACACAGGCTTGCCGTCTCGACGGTCCTTTTGAAAAGTAGGTCATCCAACGTGAATCATTAATGAAAAAATTAACTAAAACGTAAAATATTATTGCTAAATTCAAAAATAAAATTCCAAGATAATTTATTTAAAAAATTTTAATAAAATTATTTTATTAAACCGAATTATTTAAAAAATAAACAAGATTTTCTATTGTTCTTGGAATAATTTTAACTATTGTCTCTTTTTTGTAAAATATATTTAGTCTACTGGTGACACTGTAAAATGTTCATATCGTTATCACTAAAGTTTTTTATTAAAAAAAATTCATTTCCCAAAAAGAAAAAATAATAAAACTGTATTAATGAATTAGCAAATTAATTTATTGATATTAACTACCTACTTTTAAAGTGAATATTAATAATAATATGGCAGTTTCTGCAACTTTACAAGTAATCCATTATATTACATATTGTATCTATTATATTTAGATTTATGAAATATTTATAACTCAATTATTTTAATTAATTATAATAACTGTAATAAAATCATAAATGTTTACAAATTAATGAAAATTTATAAAAATTAAAAATATACTTTATATTTGATTATTCAATAAACTAAATGCCAACGTTTATTATAAGCTTTTTAATAAAACAGTTTTTGTTTATAATTGTGTATTGTATTTAGTATTAAAATTAAATAATTAAATATTTGATCTACCTAATAATTTATTATCAACTGTTAACTGTATTTTTTTTTTGTTTTGTTTTAGAAAGCAATTGATTTAGTGACTAAAGCAACTGAAGAAGATCGTAATAAAAACTATGAAGAAGCTCTAAAGTTATATGAAAGTGGCATTGAATATTTTTTACATGCTCTTAAATGTAAGTTGTATTTTTCATATTTATATTTCTGTAAGAAAATTATTTAAATAATTTTACAAACTAATGATACAGATGAAACTCAAGGTGACAAAGCAAAGGATAGCATTAGGGGTCGTTGTACACAATATTTAGAAAGAGCTGAAAAACTTAAAGACTATTTAAAAAATGGAAAAAATAAAAAAAAACCTGTTAAAACAGGTGAATCTCAATCTAAGTAAGTGTTTAAATAATTTATGTTAAAAACATATCCTTATATAATTGGTTACAGAAATGATGACAAGAAAAATGATAGTGATGATGATGGAGATGATCCGGAAGCAAAGAAATTACAAAATAAATTAGAAGGGGCTATTGTAGTAGAAAAACCTTGTGTAAAATGGTCAGACATTGCTGGATTGGAAGGTGCAAAAGAAGCCCTTAAAGAAGCTGTCATACTTCCCATAAAATTTCCACATCTATTCACTGGAAAAAGAATACCATGGAAAGGGATACTTTTATTTGGGGTAAAATTTATTATCAATAATTACTAAAGTATATCAATATAAATTAACATTAGAATGTTATTAGCCACCAGGAACTGGTAAATCTTATTTAGCCAAAGCAGTTGCAACTGAAGCTAATAATTCTACATTTTTTTCCGTCTCTTCTTCTGATCTTGTATCTAAATGGCTAGGAGAATCTGAAAAACTTGTCAAAAATCTATTTGAATTAGCTAGACAACATAAACCTAGTATTATATTTATTGATGAAGTAGATTCGCTCTGTTCTTCACGTTCAGATAATGAATCAGAATCTGCTCGACGAATAAAGACAGAATTTTTAGTACAAATGCAAGGTAGTATTATTATGATTTATAATATTTATATTCAATTAATATATTATTTAATAATTATAGGAGTCGGTACTGATAATGAAGGTATTCTTGTCCTGGGAGCAACAAATATTCCTTGGGTTCTTGATGCTGCTATACGTAGACGTTTTGAGAAACGTATTTACATACCTTTACCAGAGGAACATGCTCGGTTATTAATGTTAAAACAAAATTTAGGAAATACCTATCATATATTAACTGAAGCTGATCTTAAAACATTAGCAACTAAAACTGAAGGGTATTTATTTTATACTAAAATTATTAAAAATATCAAATTAATAAAAAAAAATTATTTATATTATAGTTATTCAGGAGCAGATATAAGTATTGTTGTAAGAGATGCATTAATGCAACCAGTACGTAAAGTACAAACAGCTACACATTTTAAACGAATATCAGGCCCTAGCCGATCAGATCAAAATATAATTATTAATGACTTACTAACTCCATGTTCTCCAGGTAGTCTTGGTGCAATTGAAATGTCATTTATGGATGTCCCTAGTGATAAACTTCTTGAACCACCAGTGTCAATGGTAAACTGTTTGTTTATTTTATAAGTGTATTGTTATTTATAATATATGCTTTTAAAGAGTGACATGTTGCGATCTTTGGCTACATCCAAGCCTACAGTTAATGATGATGATATGAAAAAATTGGATAAATTTACAATGGATTTTGGTCAAGAAGGGTAATCTTCCAACAACATTTAAATCAACAATAAAAATGGTTGAATTTTTTAACCAATTTTCCCAGTGGATCAATACGTTAATTTTTTTTATATATAAATATAATAAGTTTATTTTTCCCAACTTTGTATCTATTTTATTATCCTTACCATCCAAACATATTAAATGATTTAAATTATTTATTTTTCTTATATTGTTTAGATGTATAATAAATATTTTTAATTTAAAATCATATTTTATTAATGTTTTCATTAAATTCTCATTTTGTTTATTGAATATTTCTTGTTTTACAACAACATTGATAATCTTACTTGTTGCATGTTTTTAATTTACAAAATACTCCTATAGATATATGTATAAACATAGATTAATAATAAATAGCAAATACTAAATTGGAAATTTACAAAAATAAAACTATAACTTATTGCATTGACATGATTTTATTCAACTATTATTTAATTAACTACCTCTAACCAAATTAACTAATTATAATAATCGGATTATCCATAATAAATAACTATATTAAATTTTAATTGTCAAAAAGTTATCTCTTGGATTCAGAAACATAACTACATTATTATAAGTGAAACATGAATTAAATTTAATAACAATTCCTGGTGCCAATTAGGCAGGGTAGGCATTCAAAATAATCATTCACAATAATACTTTACATTATGACCAATCCAACGATTATTATATACAAATATAAAATTAAACATGATCACAATAATTTGATGTTTGAAATAATATTGTATTACATTCTTATTTTTTTTAATTTTTTTTTTTTTTTTTTAATTAAGTGAGTAAATGGATAACATACATTAAATTAAATTATTATAACAGATCTTTATATTCTTCTTAGTAATATTACATGTTTTTTTTTTTTTTTTTTTTTTTGTCATTTTAATTTTGATGTAATATTTTTGAGTTATACTATTCAATATATAACTAGGTATAACCAAATATATAACTAACCAATATATAACTAACTAAATATAATTTCTTTAAAGTATAAATATTATTAAATAAAACTATAATAACTTAAACTGTAATATAAATCAATAAACCAAATTGTAAGTTTAAAAATGATTAAAGTTATGTAGGTAATTAAAAAATCATTATTAACATACATAAAATGGTATACTCAAATAAATAATGAAAAAGTAAAATAAGAAAACTTGGTTCTCTATAAACAAAAAAATAAAATATATATTAATATTATGATTTTAAAATATAGACCACCAAAGAATGATTCAAATTCGTAAATAATTTTATGTGTAAAATGTATTGTATAATATATAAATATAATGGAGAAAAACGAAAAAGCAAGGGAATGGATACAGGTGTAAAGAGGATAGTGTTGAATTTTGATTAACATTTGAAATTTGAACGCAATGACAAATCATTACATTCAAAAAATTATTCTGAGAGAAGTGCAGCCAGATTTGAATACTTAGGTGACTCATTTAAGAGGTTTATGATAAATTATTTATATTGAACGTAGAGACTGATAAATGTAAAAATTTATCTGATTAACTTTGCTCGAAATCGTTTTCACAAATGTAATGTTTTATCATTGCATTCAAATGATAATGAAAATCCAACACTATCCTCTTTACACCTGTACCCTTCCCTTGATTTTTATACTTTAACTACAAAAAAAAAAAAAAATAATCGAAAATGTAATAATTCACAATTAATTGGAATTAATTTTAGTGAAATGTATTTGAACTTCAATAAAATATTTCATAATGTTTTGTCAATTTTATATATTATTGTAAAATATTTAATATAAGAAAAGAATCTAAAATACTTTAAATATCAATTTTACTAAAATTTCAACTTAAAACACCTATAAAATAAAGTTAAGCCATGGAATTTTTCTAATTTTTAGAAAAACGTTAAGATATTATATCAGTATGCTTCAATAAAATAATACTTCTTTAATATTTGATAAAATACAATTTGTTCAAAATTCTCAATTAATGAATAACAAAATTCAAAATACATTTAAATTTAACAATTTGTGATATAATTATCATAAAAATTAATTATTTGATATACTTCAAATATAATATTTAATCTCTGAAAAAACTTATTGTTGAGGATGTCTTAAGTACTCAGTATTAAAATATACAATAGTAATAGTTATATCATCTCTATATGACCGAGAAATATTTTTGGGTAAATTTAACAATTGAGATAATTTAACATGATCAACACCATATTCAGTACCCCCCAATGCACTACGTATCAAATGTGTGCATGCGTTTGCATCAATTGGTTTTCGTTTTAAACTATTTCGTCTTTGTAAAAGTAACTTATTTATATCGTTTAATTTCATATTCTGTTTAGGTAATTTGAGTGGTGTTAAAGTTACTTTTCCACTCATGTGTTCTCCAACCAAACGAACAACCTAAAATTAAAAAACAAATTTTATTTTAATAAAATTATGTATAAAATGTATATTACTTGTAATGGAGACATAAAATCCCAAAGACCATCTGTAGCAAGTATGAGAAACTTATCTCTTGGTTGAAGATGATGATGTGTAACTTGAGGTTTAGCAGTTAAATAAGGAGGTGTATAGTAAAAATCTGGTATTACATCTTTACCTACTTTAGGAACAATATGTTCAGACAATATCTCCTTAGACAACTTATAACTATAAATGTGAAATAAATATAAATACATTATAATATAATTATAAAATATATTTATTTTATCAGTAATATTTATGTACTCTATAAAATGATCTTAAAAATATTAGTTTGATACGAATACTAATTAATAGTTATAGTTTAGAATACAAGAAATATACTCTTATAAAATTTATATTATTTTAATCAATGATTTTATTTTTAAAATTTCATCTCATGTTCATCAATCTCACTCACGCATGCAAATTTATGACACACATTTCCAGCTCTTGTCTTTAAACCTCCAGTCACCATCTCTCCCAATTTTCTTGGACATTCTCCAAAATATTTAAATTTATTACCAAATTCTTATATTAACTCTCTTTTGATATCTTTATCTTTTCTAACTTCATAATTATCTTCTCGTTCAGTTTTCTCCTAATCGGAGGGATTTTTTTTTTTTTTGTCCAATCCTTAAATGTTTGTTTTTCTTCTAATCCTCATCTTTCTCAACCAAATGCTTTGCAATCATCCATGTTCTTAAATATCTTCTATCTATTAATCATCCCATCATTCTGATAGTTTCTGATTCTAAGCTCTATCTTGCCTTTATCTACATTGTCTAACCCATTAGTTCTTCCTCCCCTCTCATTTTTTAAATAAATTATCTGCTTTTACAACTTAGCATCTCTTCAAAATTAATTTTAATTTTCTCCTCAACTCTCGCTCTACTCATATTTTAATTAATTTCAACCTTAACACTGGTTTCTAAATTGAATGTTGTTATTTTTGTTTTATACCTCACATTAATCTATTCAATTGTTTATTTTTAATTATAATTATTTTCTTTTGTCACTATTATTAATCATTGTTATAATGTAATTTAATTTTTCGAGCTGCAATACGCTGCAATAAAGGTTCTAATAAAAAAAAATTTCAACTGAACTCAAAGTTATTGAAATTAACTATAAATATTTTAAAGGTTTATTAAATTTAAAAAATATAATTCTATATGATATATTTTTTCTTTAATTTAATTTTTGTAATTTTGATCTTAAAACTAACATTTTTGTGATATGTTTATCAATATATGAAAATGAAAATGAAAATGAAATACAAAATATATTATTTTAATTAAGGATGAGTTGGTTCCAGTTCTTTGGAAACTGATTTATAACTAAATATGAAACATTGTTTTGTTTATACACAAATTGTTCTATTATTTTTTATTTAATATTATAATTATGATTATTACTAGAGCCCGGATTTATATGCATTCGCATGTTTGTACTAAATGTATGCATGTCTATGGAGGTTTAAAATGTCTACGGTTCATATCAAACCGAATTTAAACACCAAATTTTATATTGCATATTTTGCATATTTCTAGGTTTATTGCATATTTGTTCATAAATGCATATGACATGTATATTTAATTGGGTTTAATAAAATATCTATTTGAATTTACAATAAATTTAGTAATTGTCTCACTGTATGAGATCGGAGCACAAATAAATATAATAATTGAGAGGTATTACGTATTAATAACAAAAGATCACATACACTCGCGTCATACTGCATGCTATGTTGTAATCATTTTATAAATAATCACATCGTGTATTCGTGTATCGTTATATTTTAAAATCTTACTTAGATAAATTCATAAATAGTATTTGTAGAATATAGATTATTGATGGGCCTGTGTTAATAGGAATATTTTAGAATATTCTCAAATATTCCAATTACCGGTCGTCGGAAATTCCCAGCCGGCCGCTGTGTTGACCGGCGATGATAGCCACCACCCGGCACGGCGACAATTAATTAATATTTAATACGCAGTCATCGTTCATAGTTCATACGTCAATGTGTTTGACCGCGGTGGTGTTTATTTAGCCCATTTGAAAAAAAAGACAAAATGCCAAAAACTAAGTCTAATTTGAGTTCATCCATAATTCAATGGGTTGAGCCTTATAATCGCCTTATAAAATATGGAAAAATATATTATTGTTCATTTGTTATGAAAACTATTGTTAACCTATTTTAATATTAAGCATTGTTCTGACAAATTTTAAAATTTATATTGTAAATGTTTAAAATATTTATAAAAGGCTTGTTATTTTGGTTTTGATAAAATATTTAAAATTTTCCTTGGTATAAAAGTGTGGTTTAAAAAAAAAACACATTTTACAAAGTGGTAACATAATGCATATAATTTGCATATTTAACCACTTTTTCTTTACATATTTGCATCATATTTGACACTTTTTAAATGCATATAAATCCGGGCTCTAATTATTACTAAAAGGTAGGTAAGCCTAATTTTAAAGGTTATATTTCAATAAATTAAATACATATTAAAGTATATCCAAAATACTTAAATCTTATTATTTATTCAGTATTAATTAACGATTATTTTTTATACACGTATTTAAAATTATATTACCTTAAATCTCCAAAAGCTCTTAATGGAACTAACCGACCAAGAAGCCTTTCATACTTTATCACTGTATCTTTTTCATTAGAAGGATGTTCAGAAAATACTCTATTAAGTTCATGTAAATTATCGGTATTATGTTCCTCAACCATAACCTAAGTATGTATATGAATTAAATACTACAATGAGTACATAATTAAAAATATTAATAATACATTTAGTCTACCTTAGCTGTCCATGTATCATCATCTGTATATACACCAACCACTGCTAAACAATCACCAGCTGAAGCAACATGTAAATGAGGTCCATCAATATGAGCAACACATACTACTGAACCAGACAAACCTACATTTAATGTTAAATTATCTACTTCATTATTGGTATTTAGTCTTGCTTCAGCCATAATATCTTCATCTAATTGCAAAAATGCTTTTTCTAATGCATCTTTCATTTTGAATTGATGTTCTTGGCGCTCATTTATTAATTTTAATACATAAGATTTAATACTTTCAGCATATAAAGTTTTTAATTCAGAAACTAAATCAAATGTTTCATTACGCATTTCAATAAGCTGAATACCAGATTCTAAATATTCTATCAGCAACGGCTTGGGTAACAAACTTACACAAATATATTCAAATAAACGTTTGGAAACTACATGTGAACAACTTGCACCACCATGCCCATCAAATACTCCAAACAACATACCTAAATAATTAAATTATAATAAATACTTGTAAAATCGTACCTAAATATAATTTTCTAAAATTAAATGTTTATAATACTAAGATTAGTACATAACAATAGTTTATAATCAATAAATGTTTACCACTCGCAATACATTCCTCTAAAATATATATAATATATTATAATTTATTATGTGTATACATTTTAATTATTTTAAAATATATGTATTATCCTAGACAAATAGATCAATGTATGCTGTTATTAATAATTAACATTACAATGTATTTAAACATACCAACCAGACGTAAGAAGACATTTTGCTTCAGCACGAGCATCTTCAATTGGGCTATTTGATTCAAGCTGATTTGTTTCATATGCTTTAATAGATCCAAAACTTGGTTCAAATTCATAAATATGTTCTTTAGAACTGAGAATAGCAGTTGCCTATAAATATTAAATATAAATGTGTGATTAAAATACTAGAATAGTATAACTATAAAGTATTAAATAAATATACTTCTTGAGGTGTAATTTTTCTAGCTGCAACAGATCTATGTATGTACTTAGAATGTATATAAAACTTAAATGTGTTTTTAATACCTAATAAACAAATATTATTAGGAAAAAATTTAAAAGCCATGATGTAAATTATAATTGAGATAGGTATTACAAATCAAATTAAACGTTTTACATAATAGAAAAATAAATCCGATTACTGAATTTTAAATAAATTAAGTTCATTATTTAAACAAGATAATATCACGTAGTGATAAGATATGATAGTAACTAAGGTTCGTGGTAACAGCCCATAGAGTAATAAATTACTCTATGTAACAGCCACGATTTAAGATTTTAAGATATCTTAAATCGTGGTAACAGCACAGAATAGACCTTATACCACAGATTAGATTAAACCATAGACATCACGAACTAAAATCGGGCATGGGCAAAACTAATAAAGTAGGTAATAATAAATAAATTATTTAAAAAATTAAGAAAAAATTCTTATTTTATTTTACAATATTATAACATTTATAAAAATTAAAAATACAAAATATTATTTAAAAATCATGAGTATAAAAATGAAAACAAATTGTTTATTTATTTTTACAGTTATTATTATTTCACTTCCCTGTCTCCTATTAAATAATTTTAGATTCTGAGCGAAGCGAAGAATGTATTGGTTTTACAATGATGTGTCTTTTTTTTTTTTAAGACACTTTCACTATCCGAAATAATGCTCCGATATTCACGAATAGCATATATTTCTGGTTGGAAAGTATAGATGTAGAATTTAGTTGGTACTACTTTATACTACTTTATACTACTTTATTTAGGTCATTCTTTTTAATTTTTCAAAATTCTCAAAACAAGAAAAAAACACACATTGTAAAACCAATACATTCATCGCTACGCTCAGAATCTAAAAGAGCTGAGCTGATACTCCTGCCACAGGGTTACAGATGTGCAAATCATAGAATTTAATTTTAATTAGAATTTTAATGCAAAGATAAACCATCGCATTCGAAAAAAAGTATTTTGAACGAATTTCTGTCAGATATGGGCATTCAGGTGACAATGGATTTTATGAGCATTTATAATGAACTTAGAGAAAATTTGAAAATTTAATAAGGTGTTAATTTATATACTCGTACTATAACATCGTATATACATACAAGTATGTGTATCTATATAATCCCTATAATGTGTGATAAAATTTAGCGTTTTAATTATTTAATAAAAAATGTCAAAATTTTAATCAATATCTTCATTGTCTGACTGAACTTCGCTCAGAATCATTTTTTCGAATGCAATGGTTTATCATTGCATTAAAATTCTAATTAAAATTAAACGCTATGATTATGATTCGCACACCTGTATTCTATGCGGCAGGAGTATCAGCTCTTTTTTTTTATAAATTATTATTGTAAAAATATTGAGAAATAATAAAAAGGAGACTTATAGTATATAGTACTATATAGTTATATAGAATATATTAGATTATCATTATATCAATTACACTAAAAATATTAACTTTAAACAGCTATAAAAAAAAATTGATACTTGAGATTTTTTCAATATTTTATTAATTTAATGTATAAATTTAATAATTTTATTAGGTCTTTAATTACAAAATTGATAATTTAATTAAACATTATATAATACATATAGGTATAATAGATAAAAACGAGAATTTTAGAAAATATTCAACGTAAATATTTTGTAAAAAATTAACACGTAACAGTTCCAAAATTTTATCAAATATATATTTTGTACCTATTATGAACTTCTAATAAAATTTTCAAGTCTCTAAGTTCAAAATTACTTGAAATATCGTTAAATATTGAAATCAATTTCGTCTAGATTTCAGTTTTGTTGAAAAATGCCGCGTTTCATTATTTTTTGGTCGTTTTTCCTATCACATATGTCATAGAGCATAAAGATAGATTCAATTTTGAGAAATACGAAAAATGACCAGATTAAAGTACCAACTACATCCACTTTCCAACAGGAAATATATATTATGCTATTCCTGAAAATCGGATCATTATTTCTGGTTAAAAAAAGTGTTTTCATACACAAAAAAAGACACATCATTTTGCTTTGCTCAAAATCTAAAAGGAAGACTCCTTGTCAAACTAATGCATTGATTGGCTCCGCTCAGAATTTAAAGTAATTGACTATATTTTCATTAATAATTAGAAACGTTATTATAAAAATATATAATATCTGCTTATTTGTTTAGTAAATAAAGATGATAATATTGATAGTATTGTACTATTGTAATTATTGAAGTACCTAGGTACTTAATAATAAAGTTTTATCTAATTAAATAAAAGAAAATATAATTAATATATATATAACTATATACATGATATCAGCAAGGTAACACTCGTATTATATCAGGCACGTATTTAAGGGGGGCGATAGGGGCGATCGCTCCCCCCCAAGGACCGTATAATATTATACAAAATTCAATAATTAATTTAATTTTAATAGAAATATCACAATAATTTTGTAAATTAACTCTTTTTACGTTACAGTGATAATATAATATAATAAGTTAATATAATAATACCAGTGGCGGCTCGTGATCACTGATCAAGGGAGTGCAACTTTAAATATCTCTCTTTATATGGAAAATAATAAAACATATAAACATACAGTTTATGTGTATTTATTTTAATTGTATATAAAGTATAAATATTTGAGTTTTCAACTATTTCAACTTATGATAGGTATAGATATATTTATAAAAAAAATCGCCCCCCCCCCAAGATCACGGTCTAGATACGTGCCTGTATTATATTATATGCTATATAAATAAAATACATATAGGTGCAATAGGTATAATAAATTATTTCATAGGTTATTAGATTAGATTGAATCTCAAAAATAATTTTTTATTTATTATATTATTAAAACTATTAACTAGGTACCTATTAATGGCTATTAATCTATTATAAACAAACGGATACATTACAGATGTTGAAATTGGAAAGGATATAATGGTGATGAATAGATTTAATGTTGTGTTGTAACTTGTAACTTAATTAAGATTTGAAAGCAATTTATTATCAGTACCTATTCAGTCATCATTATTGAACAAATGATACATACATTACATAGATATTATGATAATAAATTATTGATTAACATTTTGATACGTTTTAAAAATATAACATTATAATTTTAAATTAAATTTAAAAATCACAGCAACAAAAGTTCCAAAATGTTATCCTTATGACTTAAATAGTTAAATCTGCATATGATTTATGTTTCTTTAATTTATTATAAGTTATAACTTATAACATAAAATTATTAAATTCAAGTTTGTCATAATTATATTTCCATGATTTTAAGTACTTTATTTTACCGTATATTAAACAAACTATATGAAAATTTGGAAAATAACCTAAATTTAGTACAACCTATAGATAAAATTCTTTACCGAATCATATCCTGCTTCCCGTATAGTAATCGAAGGATTTTATATATTTTTTACCAAAAAAATTCTCAAAATTAATATAATATAATTATTGTAAAATCAATACATTGATTGCTTCAGTCAAAATCTAAAATTTAAATATAAAAGTTTTTATTCTATAATTAAATTTGTGCACTACACAAAACACAACAAGTACTAATATATACTATTATTAAAATAATTATTTAAATACAGTGATTATATTGCCATAAATATATAATATTTTAAAAGCATATATTTTTACATGTATTGTAAGTTGAATTGATTGAAATGCAATATCTATTTTAATTTATTACTTCTCTACTTACCTATATCAAAAGTGTTAACATGTATAATAGGTACGCAATATTTTTTTTTTTTATTTTCTCGCTGCTTAAAACATTATATTTATTTAATTATGCTTAAAATCAATTTATTTTTTTTTATTATTATATTTTATCAGTTTTGTTAATAATTATTATTTAATTATCTTTATACTATTATGATTAATATAATTAAATTTTTTCTTGTGTATACTAAACTTATCATTTATCTATTTGTTACGGGAGTTCTTAATTTATGTTATTATTAATAATACACATATATTAATAATTAATGGATTCATGTGTATTTTTTTTAAAGTGTTCCACACATTTTTAGTGATATTAAAATCAGTTTTAGCAGTACCTACATTAATTTTTAGTACTCGTGCACACACTTTTATAGTACTCGTATTACAAAATTTATAAATTATTTAGGTATTACGAAAATGTATTCATCAATTTATTTATCTGTTATTTTGTTTTTAATTGTAACAAAGTTAACACATTGTATGGAAATTAATGAAAGACCCGTGATTGGAATATTAGCACAAGAAACTTATTGGTCCACATTTAAGAATTCTACACCTTCAAATTTTACGTATATAGCTGCATCTTATGTTAAAGCAATAGAATCTTCTGGTGGACGAGTTGTACCAGTTTTTACTAACAGGACTACTGAATATTATATGTATGTACCTAAATAGTATTAAAGTTGTCGCATACTGAATTGAGAACGGAACCGAATTTTTTACATCGAAATGCGTGCGAATTTTGTCCGCCCACTGAATATGAAATAGTCGTCATATCCCATATATACTGAGCATATTATATTCATTTTGTTCTTTCTATCCGTGTTTGACGTTAAAAATTAAAAATGACGTTTAACTTTTAATTAATTATTTTATAGGTACCTAGTAATATAAGTAGTACCTACAAATAACAAGTATTGACAAAGACGACATTATTATAAATAATTATATTATAAATAATTTTTATAGAAAAAAAAAAATTATAATGTAGTATACTAGTATACCTACCACTAACAAACAACAAAGTATATAAAATAAAAATATAAAGTACTATTATCATTTGATATTAACCAAAGATATAAAAATTAAAAAATACAAAAATTGTAACTATTATAAATAAGGGTTCTGTTTCGATTCAGTGTGCGGCAGACTTTAGCATAAATATAAAAACTAATAATATAACTTTATTATTCTTATTATATAATATTTCATAGGAAAGTAGTAAACAACGTTAATGGGATTTTAATTCCTGGAGGAGGATGCTCATTTAATATTGATTCAGGAATTGGTGGATCTACAAATGCAATTTTTCAGATTGCTAAACTTGTAAATTATTTATAAATATAATATATACAATATACCTATACCTAAATAATGATTATTTAATTTTTTAGTATCTGGTTAATACCTATTATAACTGATATGACCTATTTAAATAATAGGTAAATATATATACATAAACATATATATATACTTGTTGTACAATAAAACTTGATTAAGTATAACTTAAAAAGTTACATTTTAATTGAATATAATTTTGAATAATTTTTCTACCCGATATAATGCTCTGATTATCTCAAATAGCATACGTTTTCGGTAAAAAGGTGGATGTAGTTGGTACCTACTTTTTAAAGTCATTTTTCGAATTTCTCAAAATTGAACCTATGCGATAGAAAAACTATCAAAATTTTTCACGAAAATTTAAATTTTGAAGAAATCTATTTCAATATTTCACGATTACTCAAGCAATTTTAAACTTAGAGACTTAAAAATTGTTTTTTTCATGTCTACATAGGTATTAAAGATTAAATTATTATATATATATATATATATATAAGTGATATTTGGTTATACTCGTCACTCTACACTTTAGGCAGTGATTAGTACTATGAATATATCTGATTTTAATAATAAAGTCATAGACGAGTTTGTCCATACCAATAAAGAACGGGGACATGATTTTATATATAAAAATATTATTCT
>JAIUCT010000016.1:9332219-9377210 GCA_021307375.1 Tetraneura akinire | reverse complement strand
CATATACAAGAATACTACAAGTTAATCAATATCAAAATAAACTGGCATACTAAACACTGTCATTGTCATAAATAGTTTATAGATAACATCAATACCTTATACTTTTAAGAATTATTCTTGGAAACTTTAATATACATCCAACAACATTCACAATTAATTAATTTAAAAATATATGCGATAACACATTGGTTTAAAGTTTAAATAAAGAATAATAAAGTTAAAACTATATAATAATATAATCTATATTATAGATTTTAGATTCTGAGCGAAGCGAAGAATGTATTGGTTTTACAATGATGTGTGATTATTTTTTTTTTTTTTTTTTTATGTCTGTGTACAAAAATACTACCCGAAATAATGCTCCGATTTTCACGAATAGGGTATGTTTCCGGTAGCAAAGTGGACGTAGTTGGTACTTTACTTAGGTCATTTTTTGAATTTCTCAAAATTGACGCTATGCGGTAGAAAAAACGGCGAAAAAATGACGAAAAAACTGCATTTTTCGCGAAAAATGAAATTTCGACGAATTCAATTTCTATATTTCACGATAACTCAGGCAATTTTTAAGATAGAGACCTGAAATTTTTTTTGGATTTTCACATAGCTACTATATATATGTGGTATAATTTTGGAACCGTTACATTAATTTTTTTCCAAAATATAGGACTTTGAATATTTCGTAAAATTCACGTTTTTACGTATATAATGTGTGATAAAATTGTCAATTTTGGGTATTTTAGTCTGAAAATTTTACTGAAGTATACTTACATATTACTTAACATCATACTAAAATATTAGAAAAATCCATTGTCAAAATTTTTTTTTATAGCCGTTTTAAGTTGATATTTTTAGGAAAACGAAAATTTTAGAATCCATACATATAAATAAATATTCTGAAAACACTTTTACTACCCGAAATAATGCTTCGATTTTCACGAATAGCGAGTTTCAGATGTAAAAGTGGATGTAGATGGTACTTTATTTAGGTCATTTTTCGAATTTCTCAAAATTGACTATAAGCGGTAGAAAAAACTTCGAAAAAATGACGAAAAAACGGCATTTTTAACGAAAAATGAAATTTTAACGAATTCAATTTCTATATTTCACGATAACTCGGGCAATTTTTAAGTTAGAGACTTGAAAATTTTTTTGGGTGTTCACATAGCTATTATATATATGTGGTAAAATTTGGGAACCGTTTTTTAAATTTTTTTACTAAATATAGGACTTCGAATATTTCGTAAATTTATCGTTTTTACGTATATAATGTTTGATAAAATTGGTAATTTTTGGTATTAGGGTCTGAAAATTTTACTGAAGTATACTTACATATTACTTAACATCATACTAAAATATTAGAAAAATCCCTAATCTCAATTTTTTTTTATAGCTGTTTTAAATTGATATTTTTAGTTCAAACGAAAATTATAATCTGACTGAACTTCGCTCAGAATCGTTTTTTCGAATGCAATGGTTTATCATTGCATTCAAATTCTAAGTAAAATTAAACGCTATGATCCGCACACCTGTATCCTGTGCGGCAGGAGTATCAGCTCATCTTTTTTTTCCTTTTAATATTACCCAAGTACCTACTTAATAAAATATTATTTTTTGGAAGTAGGTATTCATTAAATATTACAATATTATTTTGATAATTATTAAATATAAATAACGAATAATTTGTGTAAAATTACTATTGAAAAGTAATTGTCATTACTTGATTCGTTACAAAAAAGTAACGCCGTTACAGTAACGAGTTACTTTCGTTACTTTACTACCCAACACTGAAGTTAAATTATACTCAATACGCATAAGTCATAATAATAGCCTCATAGGTACAAGCCCGGATTAAGACCACTTAGGGCCCTGGGGATAAAATTCCATTATGGGCCCTGATCATTACTTGAATATTATAAATATGAGTACATTTTTTTTTAATAATGACACATCTTAAAATAAATATGTAATATAATATAATATATTATTATATTTATTATTATAATAACTACTCTAGACTCTAGTACAATATATAATTTAAATTATGCTAATAATAAATAATTAAGACAATAAATTTAACATTTTTAGATTCTGAACGAAGCGAAGAATGTATTGGTTTTACAATGATGTGTGATTTTTTTTTTGTTTTTTGTTTTTTTTTTTTTTATATCTGTGTACCAAAATACTACCCGAAATAATGCTCCGATTTTCACGAATAGGGTATGTTTCCGGTAGCAAGTGGATGTACTTGGTACTTTACTTAGGTCATTTTTTGAATTTCTCAAAATTGACGCTATGCGGTAGAAAAAACGGCGAAAAAATGAAATTTTCGCGAAAAATGAAATTTCGACGAATTCGATTTCTATATTTCACGATAACTTAGGCAATTTTTAAGATAGAGATCTGAAATTTTTTTTGGATTTTCACATAGCTACTATATATATGTGGTATAATTTTGGAACCGTTACATTAATTTTTCTCCAAAATATAGGACTTTGAATATTTCGTAAAATTCACGTTTTCGCGTATACTCGTATAATGTGTGATAAAATTGGCAATTTTTGGTATTAGGATCTGAAAATTTTACTGAAATATACTTACATATTACTTAACATCATACTAAAATATTATAAAAATCCCAAGTCACAATTTTTTTTTATAGCTGTTTTAAGTTGATATTTTTAGTTCAAACGAAAATTATAATCTGACTGAACTTCGCTCAGAATCGTTTTTTCGAATGCAATGGTTGATCATTGCATTCAAATTCTAAGTAAAATTAAACGCTATGATTCGCACACCTGTATCCTGTGCGGCAGTAGTATCAGCTCATCTTTTTTTTTTTTTAATATTGTACATTGAATATTTTATACAAAACACTTTTTTCTTGCTTTTTGTGAAGCAAATCCTACCAATGATTCTTCAAAACTTATTTCTTCTAGAACATCACATTCAGTTGACAAAATGATTAAAGATGATAGATTAATAAAAAATATTTTTTAATAAAATAAATTAATATAACTACCCAATGTAAATAATATAAAAGTATAAATAATAATTATTAATAACAATATAATTTAGTAAGATTATGGATTAACACAAATTTATAAATAATAATTAATATTTACACAAAAGACAAAACCATCACGGTGATACCATCATAATTTTAACTGTATATTGCATAATTATACGAATCAATTATAAACAGTGGTGTAGTCGTAAAAAAAGTTTTGAGTATACGCCAAAAAATTTGCCATAGGGCATTGATCATATAAAAATGTAAGCCACCTTCAGTGATGTATTTACAGGGGTGGGGGGAACAGATCCCCAAACCGTTTTTTTAAAGTGATATTTTTTTTATCTCATTTTAGGATAATATATTTGTCGATACATATCCCCTCCCCTCATAAGAGAATCCAAAATATTCCACTGCCCCCTTCCATTCTCAAGATATAGGTTTTTTTTTTTAAATAATGTAGTTATAGTAATAAGTAAAATTGTAAAAACAAATTATATAAAAATATAAAATAAAATTTTACGCACACTAAATTACTAAAACTTAACAAAATATGCCACAAGACACTACACAGTACTTATACTACACTCAATGTTGACTGCTGACACTTCAATCTCGATGGTAAAATTTCCCATATAAAGTAAATCTGAACTAACAATAACATGAAATTATTCTATTTTCATTTATACCTAGAATATTTAACAAATATCACATCAGTAATATTGACAACTGATTATACATATTATATTTTGTCGTGCTAAAACTATGCAGGTTATATCAGTTCTTCAAAAATAACTTAGAAGTAAACATTTGTAATCCATCAGTGGGATTTACTCTTTCTATTAATAAACTATATGCCGTATGTTTCTACAATGCATTAATTTATTATCAATTGATTGTTATTCGTTTATAACGTATTTCCAGGTAATTTTAGCAACAAAATCTAATATAGGTACACTGCCGTACTAGTATAAATTGTATTATTAATAATATAAATTATAAATTATTGTATTTTAAATTTATAATAATTTAAAATATATAAATAGGTCGTAATTATAATTTTTTATTTTTTAAATATTTTATAATTAGGAGTTTTCAACTTACAAAAAAAACTATAATTTGATAAATTAAAAAAATAGTATTCGTATACCTGCGTAACACAAATTATTTTAAAAGTATACGCACTAGAGTAAAAATCGAGAAGTTGTTATACGCCGTATACCCCCGTATACGCTCCACTACACCACTGATTATAAACATACAATTATACCTACATATTTTGTAAGTTAAAAATATTTTTATAATAATAACTAATAGAACAAAAAAATTCAATTCAATAATAAAATTATTAAATTGTTTTATGAAAAAATACAATACTTGTATAAAAAAATTTTCAAAGAGACATTTACGGAACACAATTATAGCCTTGAGATTAAAATATAAAAGGGCCCATGACTTTCACGGGCCCCGGGGACGTGGCCCCCCCTGGCCCCCCTTAATCCGGGCTTGCATAGGTATATACCTATATATGATATATCCATAATAAATAATTAAAGTTAGGCCTCTTCCACACAATACACAAAGCTAACACAATAAAATAATAATTAAATTAAAGTTTTCATACGTGGTGGACTAACTGGTGGCACCACCAAATTAACCGACACACAAAACTAGTGCGACCAAACTACCTGAACGCGCTACCAAAAATGTGACGCATTTAAATTACTTTTGATTTTAAAATTTAAATTTAAACATGATGTTTCGTTTTAACCTGTTTTTTACGTCGTCAATAATTTTAATATGGATAGCCATGGAAATTGACTTAGAGGAAATTAAGATCGGCCGTTAAAATGGAATTTTTTTGTTTTAACTATACAAATCGTGACTTAAAATATAAAATATATTAGAAATAATTAACTAATAGATATGAAGTGCATGTATGGTGTATTCTAAACTTCTTATATTTTTCCCCAGTCGACGCATTAATCGTTTGTATGATTATAAATGTATAATACAAATTGGTTGTTAAAAAAATTATTAATTATAGTATAAAATTTAAGTTTAAGTTGTGATGGTTCCTCGAAAATAGTATTACCTGTGTGGCTGGCCTTGGGGCCCCACAAATGTTTAATCCGGTATTGCGTTCAAGGAAAGTTTATTCGAATTTTATGTAATAAAGAGTGACCAAAACGGCAAACCGTAAAGGACTACTGGACGAAATTCAAGATTATATTAATTTAATTTCATGTGATGTATTATTTACATTCATATTCAGTGGTCGTATTAGGGGGAATACTGGGGGAAGCCATCCCTCCACTTTTTTAGCAAACAAAATCCATTCCACCACTTCTTATGCCCATAAAAAGCATCCCTCGTTAACTTTTTATTTAATTCACCAATATACAAATAATTATAAAAAAAAAGATTCAATGTATTTTAATAAAATGTATAATAATATAACTTATTAGAAAATGTATTATGATTTATTTTTGACATAGAATTCTTTATGGAAGGCTGGACACTATCGCAATAACAGTGAAAACGACAATAAAATAAAATAATGAGGGTACAGAGTAATATAAAGTAAAGTTATAGATAAGCTAAAAACGTTTGAGACATATTTCATAATCAAATAATATAAAATTGATTTGATATACCTATATATATATATTTTTTTTTATTGGTTTTTATAATAGATTTCTTATTATTTTAAACTTCTTAGATCTTATAAAATATAAAAAACTGGAAAATTTATTGGCGCGGGAGAAGTTATCAATGGAACTGTAACGTATAAAATTATTAAGTTCCTTTAAATAGGTAGACATCCCTCCACTTATTTTACCCCATTTCGACCACTGTTCATCAGTGTTTGATTTGGAGAAAAAAAAGAAGGGGGACTATCAGACTTTCAAAAAAATTAGCGTCCCCCCTAATATGCTTAAGTACATGTAATATCACAGGGGATTTAATAATTAGTAGGGGTACGCACAAAAAAATAAAAAATAGAAGAGGTACTCCGTCCCCCCTCAAATCAAGCACTGCTGTTCATTCAGTAATTGTTCATTTCGCGAAAAGGAACTTAATTTAATATATATATATATATTTTTTTTTTATTTTAACCAAAATTAAACACTATCCTCTTTACATGTTACATCTGTATCCTGCTTGGTAGATACTTTTTATTATTTCACTTCTATTTCTTCCATCTTCCATCATTGCAGATTGCACGTCCCACTGTCCCAGATATGTAAATTCATTTACTTGTTCTATTATTTGATTTCCTCGTATTTTTATCTGTATCTTGTTCTATTTTCTCTTCCACACACCAGTACATACCTATATTTGTTTTTTTCAAATTTATTTTCATGTCCAACTCTTTATTAAATGTTTCATCCATAGTTTTAATTAGTATTGAACCACATTTTCCTTATTTTCAGCATTTAATTCTACGTCATCAATCATCAGCAAAATACAACATACTCATATTTTGTCCGTTAATCCTTATGAAACGAACGTTATTTTTTATAATCAAACAATATTAATTAAAAAATGGCTCCATATTTCCGGTCACACGTTTAAATAGTTTGGTCACACAAGTTTTAATGTGTGATAAATGATAATCAGTGGCGTAACTACATGGTTGCATAGGTGTGCATTGCACCGGGGCCCGGGGCCTAGAAGGTCCAAAAGGGGGCCCAAGAATTTATTTTGTTTAAAATAATATATTAAAATTTTTGATTTAAAATCCGGTTAGCAAAATAAAAAAAAAAAAAAGAAAAAAAAAGGTCATCAGTATTATTAGATTAATGGGGTCTAAATTAATTACTGCCTCGGGGCCCCTTCCCATCTAGTTACGCCACTGATGATAATGCCAAATTAGTTACACCAATACGTGTAAAAACTATAAGGCTTCTTTTATACGACGACACCGTGCCAGCGTGATCATTATGGCGCCGCGCCACCACAAGAAATTAATAATAATTATGTAATTAATTATTAATTTGGGGATTTCATCAAAAAGTAATGGCACTAAGCCGTCTGGCGCAGACGTAAAAACGTATGCAACCAAACTACTTAAACGTGAAATAACCTTTTTTTACCTAAAAGTAGCGCCACCATTTTAATTAATATTGTATGATTATAAAAATGATATTCCTTCATTTTCATACGATTTACTGCTAGTGGCGGTTTTTTTTACATTGTCAATAATTTTAGTATGAAATTTTGTATTACAAGAGGATAACCTAGAAATCAATCTGGGTATTATGGAATTATACAAAAGTATAAGCGAAACACTGAAGCATTTCAGAAAAGGCCATCATGGTCGCACCGACATCACATAAATAGAATAATAAATATAGAAATTATATAGAAACATAACATATTTTCTACGTAAGACAACTTTATTATGTTGTGAATAATAAAGTAAATTTTAACTTTAGTCATAGGCTCGGATTAGTACAATATATCAAATAATAGTTTTACAAAATAACTTCAGTATTATTAATGTTCACTATGATTGCTATTAACATTACAGAATACTGTTGTATAATAAATTATAGTATATTTTATTTACATTTAATTTAATTTAAGTAGGTAGGTATATTAAAAATGTAACAAATATATTTGTTTGTACTTTTATATCTATATATTTTTTTTTTATAGTAAATGTTTAACACAACAAAATTTTACAACAATGCAATTAAACAATTTTTGGAATTCAATAACAACAAGTAATGACACAAACAATTTGACATTCATATCTACAATAGAAGCTAAAAATTATCCATTTGTGGGATTACAATTTCATCCAGAAAAAAATGCTTTTGAGTGGGAAAAAAATGATCCACATAGTTTTTCAGCAATATATTCAGTCCGCTATTTTTATGATTGGTTTGTTAACGAATGTCGACGAAATCATCATAGATATGAAAATAAAAGTACATTGGAAAGCGAAATAATTTATAATTATCCTACTACATATGTCGGTAAATTAAAATCTATGTTTGAGCAAGTATATTTTTTTGATGTGTAAAATTTTTATTAAAATACTAATATAACATGATACCAATAAAAATATATTTATGACTGTTTTTACTAATATACAGTATGTCCTGTTTTGTTTTAATTATCTTAGCATAATACCTAAAAATTCTAAAATAGTTGATGGATATAAATTTGGAGTAACAAAATATACATATGGAGCATGATTTCAAATTTTTTACTCTTTTGGCATGCGCAAGCACAATTTTCATTATTTTTATATGTCAACCCCTATTTTTGATACTGGATATGGTTAAAGTATATTGTTTTCATTATTTTTAGACTTATTAAGTATGATACTCAGTGGCGTGGTGAACGTTTATAAGACTTGATGCATAATATCATTTTTTTAGTACCCACCCTTTTCACATAAATACCTATCGTTCTTAATTTAATTTTAAAGGGCTACAAATTTAACTAACATTGAAATAACCAATTTAAATCTATAATTAAATACTATTAGGTACTTAATAATAATTAAATAATAAGTTCAAATTTTATAATACAATAAAATATGTAATTATGTACCAATAATTTATCAAATATTAAGACACCCAACCTACCAAAAATATCATGACACCTGGGCGTCAAAAATATACCGTTACCACGCCACTGACGATACTTAACCCAAAGTTGCCTTAGTTATAGCCATATGAAATTTTAAGAAACAGTTCAGCCTTCAGCTTCACACTACTGTTATTTAATTTTTAAGTCTTGTATACTATTTGAAATTTTGAAGGAACCTCATATAACTTAAATGACCATATAAGAATAAATCTAGTGGCAATTGGATATTGAGAAAAAAAAAATTTAATATTTTCAAATATCATTATTGGTAATGAGTTCAATAAATCTATATAATGTATTTCATTAAGTCTACCTTTATACAATTCTGGTCCTCTCTATTTTTTGAAGTATTATATGGTTGTAACTCAAAAAATTTCAGGTTAAGTATCATACCTTCATAAAAAAGTCTAAAAAAAATAAGAAAATATACTTTATCCAAATTTATAAACTTAATGCAATATGTAAGCAATAACAAATTTTTAAATCTTTTA
The DNA here is from genome assembly GCA_021307375.1 of Tetraneura akinire. Classification (NCBI taxonomy): domain Eukaryota; kingdom Metazoa; phylum Arthropoda; class Insecta; order Hemiptera; family Aphididae; genus Tetraneura; species Tetraneura akinire. The sequence goes on along the minus strand of JAIUCT010000016.1, from coordinate 9,368,099 downwards.
TGCATCTTAAATAATTTTAATTATGTTTAAAAAATATAATTATATATTATAACAGTATAACCAAATATTCCTCATGTAAAACATACAAAATTTAAACTAAAGAATTTTATCGTTATTTATTCAGTCAGATTGTATAATATAATTTGTTTAATATAATATTACATTTTTACGCCAGCCTTTAAAATTTGAACATCATCAACTGGTCGATCATTTTTATCCGTTTCGACCATGCCTATTCTTTTCACAATAGTCATACCAGAATGAACACGACCTAAAATAACAATGAATATTAATATCACAAAATACATCACATTTTTTAAGATATTTGCAAATTATACTATAGGTTTAATAGAAGTTGTTTTTTTTTTTTTAATTTTAAGAAAATGCATAAGATAATATACAAGTTGTTCCCATATTTATTATTAGAAATTATATTAGATTTTATACTTTATTCACAAAAAAAAAACATAGTTGATGATGATCAGGGATCAGGTACCACCTCTTCATTTCCTCTTTTGAGTAAAGTACATTACATCAACGACAAAAGTATACAACACATTTTTTGTCACATGTATCAACAATAAACTAATATGACGCTCCCATCTTCAATGTCGTTTGAGATCTGAGCTTGTAGTGAAGCCACATTTTTACGTAGAAGTGGGCCACCAACTATGTTTCCTATTGTGAAGAATATAGTAAATATATATAAAACTTTTTGTATACAGTGATTTGTCGATATCATACATAATTTTGTAAATGTATAAAAATAAATAAAAACAATGGAGGGATACAGGCATAAAGAAGATAGTGTTGAATTTTGATTAAAATTTCAGAATTATGATTTTGAGCGAAGTTCATCAGATATGTTCATATGTATTGATTAAAATTTTTACATTTATCAGTCTCTACATTACAGGGCCGTCATTATGGATAGGCAATGTAGGCACTCGCGTTTATGTGGCCTCGCAGCATAGATAGTTAAATTTTTTATTTTATTAATAATTAAGAATATAATTTACTATATCCCAGCAGCAATGCTTAACTCGTAAGTACTTGATTCTTAAATAAATCAGATCATTGAATATAAAGTCAATACGAAACAAGCATAACTGCATAAGGCAGTATAGTAATATTATATTATGTAGGCAGGGGCGGACTGGGCCGGCGGGATACCGGGAAAATTCCCGGTGGGCCGCTGTTCGTATTATTTTACTGAAAAATATCAATTTTTAATTATAGAATTACAATATTTTGTTTTTATACTTTTGAAATATTATATTACATAATATACCAATATAGTGTACAATACATAAAACAAATTATCCAGAAAACCAGAATTGTAAATACATATAATAATGTTTATTGTTTATTATTATATTAATATTTTTGTGTGAAATGTGATTATAATTTAATATAGTGCAAAATTAAAAAAAAAAATTAAAATTAAATTTAAATGGTGCAATAGATTCCTCTGATATCCTGTCTTCCATTTCGTTTCGTGTCCCTGCTTATAATTCTAGAGAACACTCGTTATTTTACATTCCCACTCACCGTTCTAACTTTAGCCATAACCATCCTATCCATAGAATGCTTCGTCTCTTAAACAGTTCCTAGGTTTGTTTTCTGTGTTGCCTAACTTATTACCATAGTTTTATATTCCGCATTTCATATTTTGTTATTATTTGTAGTCTGTATATAATATATATATATATATGTGTATGTTTATCTTATGTTTTAAGTAATTTTATTATTAATGTATTGTTTTTTAATATTTTTTAGCTTTAAATTTTTTTTTTTTTTTTCTTTAATAACTTGTAATTTTATTACTTTGTAAGTGCCGATTGGCGTTGATTGATTAAATAAATAAATAAATAAATAAATATAGATAATTGATAATAAAATAGAATATATAGAATGCAGGTTTAAGATGTGGACAAGTAATCATTGTCTATTATAAAGATACCGAGCATTTCTAGTTTAAAAATAAAATGAATAATTTGTTTTTGTTATTTGGGTTGTGAACACATTGTCATAATTTAGGTAATAGTAGGTAATAGTACCTACTCACTATTCGTATTAAACTAAAGATTAAATGCGCACGAAATGATTATTTTTGCAAATTATTGTACAAAATTATTATTTAATATTTACAATGTATTATTACAATTAATAATTATTCCAATTTGTATTACATTTTTTCTGAAAGTGAGTGAAAAAATATGTGGCACAGAAAAAGTTAGGGATAAATTCAAAAAACTGCTGATAGATTCGGCCCCGAAATGTTTAACGATAAACGAATTATTTGCTAAATCTGAAATGTCAAATAAACAGGTATAAAATTGTTTATATAAAAATATATTATTAATAATACATCTATTATATTGATACTTATTTCTCTAATTTATATTTAATATTTATAAGCACTCAATTTCAATATACAATATTATTTTTTAAACTTTATTTAAACAAAGTTTTACTACCATATCAATTAATCCTAACGGTAATATAATATACATTTATACAACATAACACTAATATGGTTATATTTTTTATTACATAAAAATAATTATTATAATATATAAATTATATACGTATAGTCATAATAACAGAACTATAAAAACATAATTAGGTATATTATGTTATTTTGTCTATAAAACAAAATATTCTAAAAACTTATTTTTTGAAAATACCAGATATCTGTTGTTTTATAATGAATATAAATATAGTTCATCTTTTTTTTTCTCAAATTTAGAATACATAAATTAATTTTGATTACCTATAATATTCCATTTAAAAAATAATACTTGTTTTTTAAAATATAATAATAAAGTTTTATCTTTGAATGAAAGAATAATAATTTAAATATTTACTCAGTAGGCACCTAATATAGTATACAATATTATTTATTATTTGTAAAACATTAATAAATCTGGAGAATGTTATACAAATGGTAATGTTTCTAATAGCATTGATGAAATTACATATAAACTCGTATATATATACATATATATTATATATATTTTATTTATTTTATTATATATAATTATTTTATATATAAACTATTACCTATATTATGTTGATTTACTAATCTTTTTAAGTTATTAGTGCTTATTACTATGTGAAATTTTAAATTCCTATATAATTTGGGCTGGAAAATTATAAAGGGCTGTTTAAAATGAAGATTTCCCGGGCTGAAATTTAGTCCCAGTCCGCCCCTGTATGTAGGTGCATTTAATGACTATAGATTATAGAAGTTATTTTGTTACAGTTAACTATTGTTTTGGCCCCCAATTTTGAAAATTGCCTATAAATGTAATGATGGTCCTGCTACATTCAATACAGAGTGATCAAAATTTTACGTTACAGCAATTTTTCTGTAAATATTTAAGGTAGAAAAAATTTTATAATAAGAAAACTATTTAATTTTATATAATCTAAAATTATTTGTATGTTCAAAATTTGTAAGTGCCCTTATGGTGGTGGGTTCAGGGATAAACTATGGAAATCAAATAGTATTCCCTAATTTTCATACATTCATCATTTATTATTTTGAAAAAATTTTTATTATGCAATTCTCTTAATATGAGTGATTTGTAGCATTTAGTAGATATAGATAAATAGCACAATACAATATGCCATTATAATTGTAGTATGTACATTCACATTTAAAGGTACTCATATTTTATATAATATAATATAATAATAATAATAATATAATAATTTATAATAAAATAATATAATATAATTTTAATAATTTTATTATATAATTTTGGAACTGTTGAAACATGGGATTTTTCTAATATTTTAGTATCATGTTAAGTAATACTTCAGTAAAATTTACAGTAAAACTGTCAATTTTATCAAACATTATATACATAAAAACATAAATTTTAGGAAATATTCAACATAATTCAAATAGGAAATATTTTGTAGAAAAATTAAAGTAACGGTTCCAAAATTTTATCACGTATCTATATAGTACCTATGTGAACACTCAAAAAATTTTCATGTCTCTAAGTTAAAAATTTCTTGAGTTATCATGAAATATTTAAATCAAATTTCTGTTTTCGTGAAAAATGCTGTTTTTTCATCATTTTTTGGTTGTTTTTCCTATCGCATAGGGTCAATTTTGAGAAATTTGATAAATGATCTAAATAAAGTACCAACTACTTCCACTTTTCAATTGGAAACATATGCTATTCGTGAAAATTGGAATATTTATTTGGGTAGAAAAAGTGTCTTCATACATAAAAACATCAATAAAGAAAAAAAGACACACATTATTGTAAAAACGAATAGATTTTTTGCTTCGCTCAAAATCTAAATTTATAGAATAGACTTATGAATAAAATGCTAATACCTACAACATGATGGACAATGGACCTCTATTATTGTATTATAATACATCAATATATAACATGATTAAAAAGTACATAAAATATTGAGCAATTTAAGTTATTAGTAGGTACATTTTAATATGAAAGATTGGAATTATGATAAAATTTTGGGATATTGTGAGCAAAGAGTATTAATTTCCCTACAGTCCAGATGCTATTTGGTAACAAATATCATTTGATATACATAATATATGCTGATTATATAATTTATAATTGTGGTTAATTTTTTTTATTGGCATTATGATTACAAAATAAAATTTTCTTTTCATATATCATTCAGCTTTTTTTAGTTGCACCCACCCACTCCTCTTGTTTAATTATTTAATCTCTGTATATTTTAATATATTCTTATCAATAATATTATTTAAATTTCTATATATATATATATATATAGAACTATAAGATTACATTACCAAATATTGTATGTTTTTTATCAAGCCACTGAGTAGGAGCTAAAGTAATAAAAAATTGTGAACCATTTGTATTAGGTCCTGAATTGGCCATAGACACAATGCCAGCTCCTAAAATAATAAAACATAAAACTTGAAAATGTATTTAAAAAGTGTTAATATTGTAACAATATTATACATAAATATGTTTTAACATAATGTTAAAGAAGAAAACTAACCTGTATGTCTTAGATCCTCATGAATTTCATCATCAAAATGAGTACCATAAATTGATTTACCTCCTCTGCCGGTGCCAGTAGGATCTCCACCTAAAAAATAATAATTAAAATTAACATAAAACATACTAAATGATAATTTGTACTTATTTATTTTCTTTTTTTGTAGCAGAAAATGCCAATGTTATGTGTTTATCTTACTAGAGTTAAAATGTAGTATTTTATGTAGGTATGTTATTGGAAGTGGGAAATTTTATTATAAAAATTTGAAAGATAGATATTTTCTTCATGCTTGGTTTACTAATATTTTAAAATATTGTTTTCTAGATCCATAAATAATGAATGCTACTCAAAGGATGTGGACTATGGAGGTTTGCGAGTCCATAAGCAAATATTAATCATGCGTTGTTTATAGATCACAAATACCAAGCTTATTGAAGAAATATATTTTTAATATCAATTTTGCTGTAAAACATGGTTTTATTCAAATTCTACAACTAAAATTACGAAAATCTTACCTTGAATCATAAAATTGCGAATGATTCTATGACACTTTGTATTATTATAATAACCACGTCTACAAAGTTCAGCAAAATTACGACAAGTCTCTGGTGCATGATCCCAGTATAGTTCAATAGTTATTTGACCCATTCTAAATATATAATTATTAAAATCAATACATTTATAATTGATTGTATTTTATATAATAATAATGATGATAATAATGTTTTTAATTTCTTACGAAGTGTCAATAATTGAAAATTGCGGTCTCCATGATTTGTCTGGTATACCACCAGCTCCATGAATCATAACTGAATCGTGCATTTTAAAAAATAAAGAAATAACTTATATATTATAAATTATAAAATATATTATATAAATAAGTCCTATAGGGATAGGCTATCGCTATAGCAGTTATTTAGATTCAGAATAAATAATAATATCTATTATCTAATATTTTGACTATACTTGCTATTGAGCGTAGCGGCGATGCAGTACACTGTGCACTCGCCGTCGCCACCCAACAACCATCAAGATAGATAAGAATATTATTAGATAAGAATACTGGAGAGACTGAGAAAGTACGTCATATCTCATATACCCATATGGCCTTGACCATGACAAATTGACAAAACTTTTGTCATGTCCAATAATTCTCATAACGTCAAAAAACAGCCGGACACTCACAAGATCTATAAAGATACTACACATCATGATATATACTGTAAGCACCTTAGATAATACATGTATGCATGTGCTATATCCAACGCACAGCTCAAACCATTGGACGGATTGGGCTGAAATTTGGCATACAGATAGCTATTATGGCGTAGGCATCCGCTAAGAAAGGGTTTTAAATTTCAACCCCTAAGGGGGTTAAACGGGGTAAAAATTTAAAACCTTTTTTTCTTTTTTTTTTAAATTAAGTACACATATTCAGGAAAACAGTATTATGTTTTTACGAAATTAAAGAAAGCTTTATATCGCAATATAGTGGAAGCCACAATTTTAACTGGATGTGCGAAAGGGGAAACTGTGTTTGTACCACGAATTCCTTTAATTCCGAACGATCTTCCGTTCGAATTTAAACGTTTACAGTTTCCCCTCAAAGTCTGCTTTGCAATGATTATAAACAATCCTCAAGGCTAGATTCTCAAATTTGCAGGAATAGACTTGCGAGAAAACTGTTTTTCACATGGGCAGTTCTACGTAGCTTGATCAGGCGTAAGCTCATCCAGTAGATTGTTGATTTTATCACCTACTAATAAATTAGCGAAGAACATTGTATACAAAGAAGTTTTGTTACATACAATTTCGAAAAACTAGCAGGTTACATACATCTTTATACTTAAACCCGGCAACTACGGGTAATTCAACTAGTATATTATATAATAAATAATGAAAATAAATAATATTTACAATTTGAGCTTTATTTTTATGTAGTAGTATAAAATTTAAATGATAATGTAAATAGTAAATACAATAAAAATAAAATTGTGGGGGACAAAGCTAAACGAACCTATAATTGGATAATTGGTCGAAAATGAATATCCCCTCTTGGCCCTTATAAAAAGAGCTGAGCAATGAGCACGGCACTGGAAGCGACCTATCCCTGACACTTCAAATTTCAAAGTTATATATAATCCAGATTGAATTTTGTAAATTCAAAAACATGCGTAATATTGCCTACTCAACAAGACAGACGGCTGTTAAATCGTTAAATGCAGGATGCACCATGACCCAAGAGTCAATGACAATGACAAGTTTTAAATTCTCCCTCCTCATCCGGCCATAACAAAGACAGTCCGTGACACGAAAAACGATTAAAGATATAATTATTATTTTAAATTGTGGTCCATGTCTCCATGATTGGTACCAAAATTGATTATAAATATTATTATAAATAATAATATTTTTATAATTAATTATGATTAACATTTATAATAATTATTTGTAATAATATTTATAAATATTTATAATCAATGGTACCACAGAACAGTGTTGGTACTACTGTTGACATATTGAAATTTATTGATATATCTATATATCTACCATTAGCTCTACAAAAACCAAGGTGGATATATATTTATCTACCTTGACAAAGACTTTTGAAGGCATTTTGAATTTTTATATTTTCACAGTGATACCAATGTAATATTACAATAACTGCATTAACCTCGTGGGTAACATTGTTGTAATATAGTCAATTGAACGCCGAATGGTTGAGGTTAACCAATAAGGTAACTGCCGCTCTGCCGCATCTTGTGATTCGCTCCCATTTTGTTTATGCTTTATTCTGTTCAGGTTGTTGACTGATTTCACGTTCTGTCGTTTAGAACTGGTATTTTCCTTTTGTCATCCATCCTCAGGCGACGTCTTGTATTTATTTTACTAAAATTCTGTTACATTAAGTAGAAAAAAATTTAATAATAAAAGTTTTTTTTACACGGTATTTTACTAGCACCGTTTTTCTTATTTTTCAAAGCATTTTTCATCATCGTTAAAAGAATGGCAGTCGACAAAGGAGTAAGTATTTACGCGCGTAGAAAACACGAGTTTGTTGTAATGGCGTCCATACTTATAAATTACAAATATAATATTAAACCCTCGTGTTAAATAAAAATATTGGTTTTGAATTGGCCGGTCTTTCTAACAAACGCGCCGCTTAAGAATAGTCATTTTCTTTTAAGTTTCATAATATAATACAATAGAATTTATAAACGCAAAAACAACTAGGTAAACTATTTTCAAAAACAATGGGTTCTAAGAATTAATAATCGAACACTTCTATAAGTGAAGTAGAGATGGGTAACAGTGACAAAATTTTGGAACCGTGACAATGGTGACAGTAACTATAATGTCACCGTTACTTTTAATGGTGACCAGTCACCATTATTAATTGTTTATACGTAAAATAAATAGCCTTAAATAGCTATAATCAAAACCAGTCACCATTTTACTGTGGTGACTTGGTGAATAGTGACTGTGACAGTGACAGTAAAACATAGTAACAGTTGTTGTAGGTGACACGGTATACTTTTATAATAGCTTTTTTTCACAGATTAGTGTCACCATTTTATAAGGTCACCATTAATTTTTTTTATTGTCACAGCGACAAACCATGACACGATTGTCGCAGTGACAAAGTAACGGCGACGTGATTTTTTGCCCATCTCTAAAGTGAAGTAGAAAATAAGTTAATTTTATATTCTCAAATTATAAATTTAAAAATATTGCTAGGTATTGTTTTTTAGGATAGTAAGAAGAAATGTTTAATGTTTCTTCTAATTTAGATATTTAGTTTGGGATCTAACTTATAAATTTAATACCGGTGTAATTTATAGTAGTTTTAGTTATTCTTATTGTAAACAATAAAAAGTAAAAAGTTTTCGTTTTATGTTACCTAACTTAAATATTTAAATTAATATATTTGTTTAATTTTATGCTCATGTTTCATCACAATTTATAGTTTTAATATATTTAAATAATCAATTATATTTACAATATTATCGTAAATTATATTTTGTTTGGTACGATAATTCAACATTTGTGATATAATTACACTAATAATATAAATTTTAGTCGTTTGCGTGTAAAATATTTAAGAGTTCTTTTTATCATGTTTAACACCACTATTGACTCAATGTAATGTGATTGAATCAAAGTGCAAGCATGTACAGTGTTTATACCACAATAATTCACCAACATAAGTTTAAATATATAGAGTTGTTGCTGTTTAATAAAATCAAATGTAACATGGTAAGTTACTGTGTGTTGACACTAATAATTTATTCATGTTAACCGTTGGCGGTTTTCTCGGTGCCCGGGGGAGGCAGGTTTCCCCTGTTAGCTGCTTGTTTCATTATTTTTTTTAAATTAGCCCATGAAATAAAATTTGGTATAAGTTAAGGAGATTCGAAGCGTCAATTTTCTTTCTATGTCTAACACACATTATGATGGGCATTTAGACATTTCTACTTCCAACATTACGATCGATTTAGTTATGCAATAAGGGATCTGAAAACTGATTTGAATTTGTTAGAAAGTCTACTTTAGATCGAATTACCCACTTTTTAGAAATTTTCTTCTCATTGTTGAAATACATTTTATTTTAAAAATTTTAAATATTCAATTTTTAAAGAATTTAGAACAAAAAAATGAAAAAAGTGGGAAAGTCAATCTAAAGTAGACTTTCTAACGAATTTAAATCTGTTTCAGATCTCTTATCCCATAACTAGATTGATTGTAATGTTGAAAGTAGAAATGTCTTATGTCTAATGTTTTATGTGTATTAGACAAAGAAAGAAAATCGACACTTTGTACATCACATGTAATGATTGTAGTCTATAATAGTACATTATATTTAGGAGTCTCATTTCTTTTTGGACATTTATGATTTATTACTTTTTTATATTTCAAGTTTTATTACTATGTGAAATATTAATTTTATCTAGAACCTACACAATATGGAAATATTTCTTAATTACTCTATTAAATATTAAAATGATAAAAATTATTTGATAATTTTACTAAAAAAAATTTCTTAATATAATATATATGGTTGATGGGTTAAATCAGTTTCAGAATAGGTATAATTTGGGCACCAAGAGAATGCAATCCACCTACTATCCATCAGACGTTGTGTTGTTCACACACGTTCTTTAATGGGCATGGTTTATTATCAGTAAACAATCGCAGACTGTTCACTTGATGGAAGAAATTATGTCCCAAAATTTTTATTTGGATATGTGCCCAACTTGTGTTCTCTTGGTACCTAGAGTAATCTACAATATTAACGAGGAATTTAATAATTATATAAAAATATTTTGACATTGAAACTTTTATTTGAATTTATTATTCTACCTACCTAGTTTTATTTTTAGAAATTTGTGGTTGTGGTTTGGTTTTTAAAATAATATGAATATTTTATAAATAATAATTATAGATCAAATTAAAACTCTCATTACTCATATCACTTTTTTTTCATTTTATTTTTTTTATCATATAGGTACATACTAATTAACCATAATATTAAAATTTTAAACATTGGTTTTTTTGTAATATCCATTAATTAGAAGGTAAACCTCTAACTACATTTTTGTACACTGGACTTCCAATAAGTTTGCAATACGTGTAATTCAGTTCTTCAGACTTCCCTGTAATTCCTTGCCCTTCCGTATAATTGTTCCATTGTAATTCCACAGATTTTCACATTTATAATAGTAGTAAAAGATAAATAAGTTCGTAATTATTTCATATATCATAGCCAGTTTTTTGATTTGATAGATTTAAAAGTAGGTAACATATATCACTCATTAAATTGACGCGCAATATAATTTCATTTATATAAAAAGTTGGGTGAGAAATTAAGTGAAAGACATAGATAATGGAGGCACCATAGAGCAGTGGATCTCAACCTTTTTATATTCGAGTACCATTTGCACTGTTTTAAAATTTGTATGTAGGTACCACCTTTTAGATTTTGAGCGAAGCGAAGAATGTATTGGTTTTACAATGATGTGTGTCTTTCTTTTTTTTTTATTCTGAAGACACTTTTACTATCCAAAATAATGCTCCGATTTTCATGAATAGCATATGTTTCCAATTGGAAAGTGGATCTAGTTAGTATTTTATCTAGGTCATTTTTCAAATTTCTCAAAATTGACCCTAAGCGGTAGAAAAAACTGTATTATTCACGAAAAATGAAATCTTGATGAATTCGATTAAAATATTTCATGATAACTCTGGCAATTTTGAAGATGGAGACTTGAAAATTGTAGGGTGTTCATTTATGTAGTTACTATATGTGTGATAAAATTTTGTTTTAAACATTTAATACAAAAATGTCAAAATTTAAAAAAAAAAATCAATTTCTTGCATATTATATAATTAAATAAAACAATTAAGTAGGTACCTTATTAGGTATGTATATTTACTTTCAACATACAGTAATACATTGTGTCACTTTTTAAATACTATTCTTTAAGTTGAAAGAGGTTAAAAGTTAGTCAATTTTTGTGTTAAAATATTGTAAATCGTATTGAAATGATTTGTAAAAACATTAAAACACTTTATAAAACAAATTTTTATATAGGGCTTAAGTCAATTTAAATAATTTTATTTTTCAAACCTAGGAAGGAAATAGAAGAACCTAAGAAGGATATTCATTGTAATTCCATGTACTTGGGTGTAATTTCTAAATATTTGTCACCTATTCCGTCAGTGGTTTACTCCTCCCCCCACACTACTCATAAAATTTAAAATATAACTGATAGTAATAAAATGTATAGGTAAAATTTAAAATATAACTGATAGAAATGTATAGGTAAATGAACATAAATTTACAAGTTATTATTTCAAACAAGAAATTGAATTTTTATACTAACTAAAAATAGCTTTTGTTTCTTGTAATAATTACTCATTTGTGGTAAAATAAAAATATATCCTGTATAATGTTTAAATCTAATAATTTAGAATAAAACTATTATAAGAATAGACCTTATACTACTAGACGTGCCGTCTAATGAATCGTAGCGGTCAAAGATAGAGGGCGCTTCTCTTGTGTGACTTGTGGCTTTTACAATAATAAAATTAAAATTATTGTACAAAACATTCTGAAATATGTAATTGAAAATTTGCAATACCAATTACTTATAATTATTTAAGACTTACATAGATTTATCAGATTTATCTTTGTTTGATGATTGAGGAATATACAATTAGATAAAAGTAGATAAATATACAATTATAATATGTCTGTGGGAATGACAGTAGATAATATTAACTATGAGAATGACGGTTATTTAAAATATTTCATATTTTTTATTGTTTAGTATGTTTATTTGACATTTGTATATTAATTTTTATAATACTGTATATTACTATTTATTATTTTATAATTATTATTTATTATTAGAGGTCGGATTTATATTCTCTTAAAATACCAAATATATGATGTTGTATGTCTTTAAATATGCAAAATATTATTTTAATATTAAAAAAAAATTCAGTTTAAATTTATTTTTTATTAATTTGGTTTTAAATATATTTAATTTAATTAATATTACAATAACAATTAACATTAACAACACTTTTTCGTCATTTCCACCCAATGGCCATAATAATTTTAGTCCATCATTGATAAACCGAGCAACAGTGGAATGATTAGTTTTTTCCAAAACTTTGCATGTCAGGAGAAATGGGCTGATATACGTGAAATATACTCATTATATGCCGATGTTAGAAAAGTATTCTCAAATATTCTCTAACGTGTTAAATATTCTCTAACCCCTAAAATATGCTTTTTTATGCAAAATAAATTTTTTCCTGTAAATTCTGTGTTTCATGAATCGTAAAGATTTCTCACTCCCATTTAGGTAACTGCATAGACTAGAAACAAATATGTAAAATCATAAAAATTCGACCTCTATTTATTATAATTTATAATATAAAGAATTTAATATTACATAGATTACTTATATTATGACTTAGAGCTAGTACTTATTAAATAGGTATTAATAATCATTAATAGTAATTGATTAATATTCATTAAATAACTAATAACAATTAGAAGAGAATATAATAATTATAACATATAAGTTATAACCACGATTGATACAATAATTTTAATATTTTTTATCGTAAAAACAGGGGTAAAAACCACAAGTCGCACATGAGAAGCGCCCTCTATGACCGCTCATTAATACAGCTATAGTATATGCAAGGCACGTCTATTAGTATAAGGTCTATGATTATAAGGCTAGTTAAATGTGTTATCCTGATTTGGAATGTGCTTTACATATATTTAATAATTCAGTATGTGTTAAACATATATACATTGAAAGATTGACTTCTACATTGTTTTATCTGCATTTTTATATGATGTTTATGGTATTAAATCAAGTATGGTAAATGTAGTGCCGACGGAACGAGTGAATAGTGAACTTGCCTGTGGTCTCGTGCATCCATAATGATCTTTTATTTAAATATTACACTTCTTAAATGTATATTTTTAGGTGTATTATAATATAATATTACAAAGATTTAGTATTATGGTCCTTCTATTTTAAAGAATGAAATTTAATTTAATAAAAAAATTTATCGGGCACATCTAGGGTTGCCAACTTTTATTTTGAGAAATACCGCCAAAGTAAAAAAAAAAGATTATTTTAAACACGAAAATTATTAATAATATGCTGAATTGTGTTCGTGTACTTGGTTTGTGCTAAACTTCCAACTACAAAGTAAAATAACATTGAACACTAGGTATCGTCTAATTCGTCCACTATATACGAATTATGAGCATGCAGCAGACGCCAGATACACAATTACATAATAGTGTTAATGTCAAAGTCAAGATAATTAGATTTATTAACACATTTACAGTTTTATAGATAACTAATTTCACAAAAATGATCAAATTCAAATCAAAAAATTCGAAATACCGACTATTATTTATAAGCCAATATAAAACTTATACCGGCTTTATTAATTAATTAATATAATAATTAAATTAAAATATCAGCCAGTTGGCAATCCTAGGCATCACAGTTTTTATGTACTCGTATATTAACTATAAATTGTCTATTATAGGTACTTCAATAAAAAGTAATATACAGAATATTAACAAGATTTTAAATAAGTATTTATCAAATTTAGTCAATTATTCATTTATATTTTATTATATAATTTACTTTATATTCCTAATCAATTTTAAAATTATAGGTATATTATTTAAATTTAATTACATTTAATTTTTTCTTAATTAGATAGATACCTGTATATTAAATATATATATTAAATCGGTATAAATTAACCTGTAAAATAGTTTTCTATGTCTAAATAATAGAGGCCTCACAAAAGTTTCCGCCGGCACTATGTAAATGTTATTCTTGAAGATATCAATATTAATATAAACTTAAAACTTAAAAATAGTTATATGTAATCCATGATTATGAAAATTTAATTATCAATAAATTTACTAAGTTTAAAAATCTTATATAACAAAAGCAAAGGTGGGAATAATGTGGTAATCCTATGACGCATACATCAAAGTAACAAGATTATTTATAGTAGTATAATCAAATTTCCTTTCAGCTCACAATTTTCATAAGATTTTAATTAATTTTATGTAATTCCCTATCTGTTAATTATTTTAATTTGTTTTAATTGTATTTCACTTATTATTTACTTTTTCCATGATATGTCAATACCCTAAGTTTTAAATAAAAATTAATTAGATGTATGTTCTTGCATTACTGAATTTATTATCGCACTAGATATTTATAAAGAATTCTCCTCGGAATTATTCTTATAGGTATATAAATAGAATATTTTTCTACCGGTTTCTAACTTTATATATTATTCTAGGATGCTCCTGAACACATTAACTTGAAAGTATTGGGTCAAGATAACGCTGTTGTTCAATTTAAAATTAAGAAGCACACTCCTTTAAAGAAATTGATGAATGCATACTGTGAAAGAACTGTAAGTATATACTAAGAAAAGATGTATATTTATTATAAAAATTTGATTTCTAAATTATAAGAATGGTTATGCTTGCAAAGACTGTACAAAAACTATTATGACTTAAGATGTTACATTTCTTTTTTTTTTATTGTCATTTAAGATTTATGATTCTATTATATTTTAAATCCTATTAAAATGTTCACATAATTATCTACTTTTTTAGGGTCTCGCTATGGCAACTGTAAGATTTAGATTTGATGGTCAAGCAATAAGTGAAGCTGATACTCCATCATCCCTTGAAATGGAAGAAGGCGATACAATTGAAGTATACCAACAACAAACAGGAGGTTGCTTTTATTATAATTACTTTTAAACTACTTTTTATATATAAGTTTATATTTTAATTTTACCTAAATCATTTTTATGTATATCATTTAAGTTTATCAAATCCTAAGCATTCAATATTTTTGTTTGCTAAATTTTTTAACTGAATTTAAAATTGTAAAATATATAAGGTATATTTATAATAAAATAACATTAATTTGTTAATTGTCCTACATCAATTTGGTTGGATGAAGTTGCGGACTTTGTTAAGACAAATTATTCATTTTAAAACTATGTAATAATACAATTTTCATGTTTTTATATTTCTTCATTCAATAAACATTTGAAACTATTTGACATTATTTTATTTTAAATGATTCTTTGAAATGTGTGAATGCAATTAATATTACTGTTAATATTAATATAATATACTCAGTGCGATTTTTAAAAGCTGTACCACATATTGTATAAATTTGACTGTGTTGAACAGGAGTATCCATTATGCAATGAAAATCGAAATCTTCATTATAGTCTTCGATACATAAGTATCTATGTTTTCTTAATTCCTAAATTGAATTTGTAAACATTTAATTAATAAAAATTTTTTATACATGTAGTACTTGTCACTTGCACTGTTACTTGTACTCGTACTAATAATCTAGCAGTCGCACTAGTATTTGTTTATGGTAATGGTAGATAGTAAAAGTAATGCCACAGTATTCCTTCTCGGAATGCGGTCAAACTGTTATTATTTCTACATTCCACTTTTCTGTCAAGTTTTAATGTATTATTATTTAACGAATAACGCATTAAATTAAGTGAATAAAAAATGATCATTTTTCTGTTTATTACTATCACAGTATATATACTGTATATAGGATCTAGGCTCGGATCTAGGACATTTTGGCAAAAAAAAAAAAAAAAAAAAAAAATACTTTATTTTAAAAAATTGATTATATTAAATAGGTACAAAAATGTATGGGTAATAAATAATTTCCTTAAAATTACTTTAAATAAAAATAAACATAATAATTTTGACATTATAAAATAATACTTAATTCTTTAATTAAATAATGAAAATAAAAAAATTTAAGTTTTATAAAAAAAAATCATTTATTATGTTTTTGTTATCAATGAGCAATAATTGTGGATAATAAAAATGTTATTAATATAAATAAAATTAAAATTATTTAAAGGGAATTTTAGTAAATATTTGAATTAAATCTTTTTTACGCCAAAATAACTTCATGCCAGAATGTTCCATTTCGCAGTATATATTATTAAGTTACTACTAAGCGCCAATACTATCATCAGGTGGTTACACGTTACGAGTACAACTGCAAGTGGAGTAAAATCGTGTTAGAAGTACTACTTGTCATTAGTTAATAAAGCGGATTTCTATTCATTCGCACTCCTTGTTTTCCTAAAACTAAGCACTATTTTTACTGTTTACACGCAATGTGCGAGTGACAAGTACTACGCATCATGTAAACCAGGCATAAAGCTGTTGACATTGAACAATTATAAATTGAATTTAAGAATGATTTTTGGTGAAGTCATAATTGTTATATAATATGTGTATATTTTTAACCATTTCTTTAATACATTTATGAATTCATTATTTAAAAGTTTAATAATATTATAAGGTAATATAAAAAAAATTAAATATCCTCAGTGGCTTATTTAGTAGAGGATAAATCCCACTTTTAACCTTTTTTTTTTTTTAATCAATATTGTTTGATAAATTAATTTTTACCTTACTATATCCCTCTTAAGCAAATGTAATATTTTTACAAAATCCTTAATATATCACTGTACTTAATGTAAAATATAAAATTATATACTTTTATCTGTAATGCAAATGTAGTGTGTTGTGTGTATGTGTATGTGTATATATAACTACAAATACAATTTTTGAAATATCTTTGATTAACTGTGGTGTTCAGGAAAAGTAGGATAAGTCAAAAATAAAAATTAACTCATAAGCTTAAAATATTGCGTGTATCTTATAATTCTGTGTAAATTGAAAAGTGTTGACTTACCTGTTTATGTACAGTTTTTATACTGACTACTCATAATATAAATATAATATTCATATCAATCATAAAACCACAAATAATTATTCACTATTCATATAAATATGGTGGTGTGTCATAATGATCATACTTTAATTGAAGTAATATAAAGTAATGTTTTTATTTATAATCTAATGATATAACTGCTGAAAGATTTGATACAACAATATTATGATTTATGGTAAACAAATAAAAAATCATCTAAAATTATCTATGGTTCAAAATGATTTCTATGATTATTCAGTTTTCTGCATTGTTGTTTAACACTATATTAAAGGTTAAAAGTATAAAAGAGCTGATACTCCTACCGCAGGGATACAGGTGTGCAAATCATAGTGTTTAATTTCAATTAGAATTTGAATGCAATGATAAACCATTGCATTCGAAAAAATGATTCTGAGCGAAATTTAATCAGATAACGTAATATGTAAGTAATGATTAAAATTTTGATATTTGTTCAACTTTAACAGCTATAAAAAAAAATTGAGACTTAGGACTTTTGATATCATGTTAAGTAACACGTAAGTATACTTCAGTAAAATTATTAGACCTTAATGCCCAAAATTACTAGTTTTATCAAACAAATATAAAAAGAGAATTTTATGAAATATTTAACGTCCTATATTTTGTAGAAAAATTAATGTAACGGTTCCAAAATTTTACCACATATATCATCGAGATGTGAAATTCCAAAAAAAAATATTCAAGTTTCTAACTTAAAAATTACTCAAATTATCGTGAAATATTGAAATTAAATTTGTTGAAAATTCAGTTTTCGTGAAAAATGCCGTTTTTCGTCAATTTTGAGAAATTCTAAAAATGACCTAAGTAAAGTACCAACTACATCCACTTTGCTACTGGAAACATACCCTATTCGTGAAAATCGGAGCATTATTTCGGGTAGTATTTTTGTAGACATAAAAAAAAACAAAACAAAAAAAATCACACATCATTGTAAAACCAATACATTCTTCGCTTCGCTCAGAATTTAATAGACTTGAAAATTTGATTGAAGCATACTTACATATTGGTTAACATATTTTCCAAATATTAGAAGAATCTCAAGTATCAATTTTTTTATAGGTGTTTAAAATTAATATTTTATTATATTAAAAGTTTTTTATTTTTTACAATAATACTATATAAAATTAGCTTATATACATTTGCTTAACTCAGTTCCAATTAAATGTAAATATTACATTTTCGGTTTTTCTATTTTGTAGCTGTTTAAAGTATAAAAAGCAAGGGCCATACAGATTACAGATGCAATGGCCAAAGAGTATAGTGTTGAATTTTGATTAACATTTGAATGCAATGATAAATCTTTACATTCGAAAAACGATTCTGAGTAAAGTACTGTCAGATTTTGGTATTTAGATGACTAATTTATGGGCTTTATTGGTACCTATATAATTATAATATATTGAACATAGATAATTGACTGATAAATGTAAACATTTTAATCAATACATATTGATGAACTTCGCTCCAAATTGTATTTTCGAATGTAATGACTATAATGATTATTCAAAATTCAACATTATCCTCTTTATACCTGTGTATTCCTGCCCTTGCTTTTTTTGTTTACTTAATCAGTTCTTAATTCTCACTTTTATTGTACGTATATGGTATACTACTCTAAACTCTTATGTATATAAAATATTAGATAATGATATAATGTATTAGATTTATAAGTAAATTTCAACTTTCAAGACACACATTTTAATATTAATTAGTACTTACAGTTCCAAATGATGGTATTGTAATATTACAAGGTCCAATTTCTTCATGTATTCCAATTGATATCTCATTTTCAGGTTTTCCCCATATTGTGAAACACAAGAATATTGTATAATATATAAAGAGATACATAAGTATAGTAATTGAATTGTTAAACATTATTCTAGGTCTGTGTTTACAATATGCTAACATTATATAAATTGCAATCAAAAACATAACAATGACTTGTGTTGGAACATTATATCGATCATGTAATGGATGATATAGAACAGAAAAAGTAAATATTCCACATGGAGAACTAAAAAATACTGTTTTTAAAGATATAAAAATTTCTTTTTTGTATGTAAAAATTTGTTCTAGATTTAAATCTTTTGTAAAAAACCAAAAAACAAAACTTGAAGAAAATACCATGTGAAAATAAAAAGAAGTACATGGTACCCAATATATTCGATCTCCTATGTTTGGATCTGTATCATGCCAAGTCCAGTGAATGAATTTTATACCTATTATATCATAAGGCAAATCAATTAAAAGTACATTTAATCCTGTTGTAACCATAAGCCCAAGTTTTTTTTTATTAGTTCTGTAGGCTAGCTCTATTGCTATGTAATAAAATACTGGATCTAAACAACAAAATAATGAACAAATTATTGAAAATTTATGAATTTACTATAGAAATTAAT
This sequence comes from Tetraneura akinire, assembly GCA_021307375.1. NCBI lineage: Eukaryota > Metazoa > Arthropoda > Insecta > Hemiptera > Aphididae > Tetraneura > Tetraneura akinire. The sequence goes on along the minus strand of JAIUCT010000016.1, from coordinate 9,348,286 downwards.
TACATAGTACATACACACAATGATCACATATAATGGAAGCCTTTGATTGAAAAACATAATAGGTGCACGGCTGTGCCAAAAATTGTCTATTTCAGACATAGTATAGCATACACACTCTATAACTAATCCATGAAAAACTATGCTAAACCATAATATAGGACGTCTTCCCCCATGAGTTAATGCTGAAAAAGATGTTAATTGGTTAATATTTTATTAATTTTAATGTGTAAAATCTCAAAATTATTAAATCCTTCAATTAAATTTAGAATTTTTATCTATTATTTAATTAATGAGTATTGAAAATTAAATTAAATCACTTTGAAACTAACCATGTAAAAGTGTTATTGCTCCTCCTACAATAAACAATGTCTGAACTATTATATATGTTGGTTGATTTTTCCATAATTCAAAAACTGATTCAAATGATATAAATTGTCTCCAAATCTAAAGTGGTATTATAAGCATTTAAAATTTGGTTAAAAACTAAATTATAAATACCAATTATATTGATATTGATATTGATCATTAAAGTAAAATTAATATTATTTTTTTTACCAAATATTAAATGTGTTATTTATATTCATTTTATTGTATACTTACATCACATAGTTTTTGATATGTTGTCATTTTTAAAGGTATTTAGTTAGTAATAATTATAATATTTTTGAAACTAATTGATTTTTGATATACTAATAATACAATAGGTTGGTATAGTTTTTATATTTTGTTCATTAAACTTGAGATTTCTTTTTAGATTAATTTTAATGGCATGCACATATTATAATAATTAATAGTTTAATACCATACTAATTATATAAATTATACTTTATTTTATACTGTATTTAATATCTAACTACTTATGATTATAATGAGTTATTGAAATTCAAACACTGAGTTATCGTTACAATGAAGTATCGTTCATTGTTATGACTTTATGAGTTTTGTGGGTATTAATATATAGGTATGTACACGGTCTACTTTGTTTGCAATCTACCAGCGATTTACTCGTGAAATAATATTTATTATATTTACCCAAACATACGTTATATATGATTTTTGTTATAATTTTATATGACAGATTGACAGCGTATGTATAAATTTTTTTTTATTAGACCCAATCAGTGGCGTAGCCAGGGGGTGTTTTGGGGTTGTAGCCCCCCCCCCCGAAAATTTTTAAATATTTAAATAATTTTAATATCTCGTATAGATAATAAAATATAATTTTTTTTTGTTTATTTTTAAGTATGAAGACACTTTTACTATCCGAAATAGCATATTTTTCCGGTTGGAATATGGAAGTAGTTATTACTTTATTTAGGTCATTTTTCGAATTTCTTATAATTGACCTAAAGAAGTAGAAAAAACGACGAAAAACGACAAAAAAACTGCATTTTTCAAGAAAACTGAGATTTAGACGAATTTGATTTCAATATTTCACGATAACTCGGGCAATTTTTAAGTTAGAGACTTGAAAATTTGAATGGGTGATTATATTGGTATTATATATATGTGGTAAAATTTTGGAACCGTTGCGTTAATTTTTCTACAAAATATAGGATCTTGAATATTTTGTAAAATTCTCGTTTTTATCTATATAATGTTTGATAAAATTGGCAATTTTGAGCATTAAGGTCTGAAAATTTTACTGAAGTGTGTCTACATATTACTTAATATCTTATTAAAATATTAGAAATATAGTCTCAATTTTTTTTTTTATAACTGTTTAAAGTTAATATTTTTAATTTTTTTGTTTTTGTTTTTGTTTTGTTTTGTTTTATATCTGAAGACACTATTACTTTTACTATCCGAAATAATGCTTCGATTTTTATGAAAAGCAAATGTTTTCGATTGGAAAGTGGATGTTTTTGGTACTTTATTTAGTTCATTTTTCGAATTTATCAAAATTGACCCCATGCGTTAGAAAAAAAGACAAAAAAACGAAAAAACGGCAATATATTAATCAATACCTACATTATCTGACTGAATCGTTTTTCGAATGCAATGGTTCATCATTGCATTCAAATTCTAATTAAAATTAAACACTACAATATTCACACCTATATCCCAGCGGCAAGAGTATCCCTTATTCCCTTTCCTTTTTATTTCTATAATTAGCATAATAAATAATAATCTAATAATAACAATAAAAACAAACAAAATTAAAAATTATTTTAAAAAAATTTGTTAATTTTTTTAACCCCCCCCCCCAAAAAAAAAAAAAAAAATCCTGAATACGCCACTGGACCATGTCCACTGGACTATGTCCCGATACATTACTTGCTGTACCAATATGATCGTAATTACGAATCACAACTTAATTTTACAACTTTTTATAAAAAATAGGTACATAATTCTTAAATAATTTTTAAGACAAAATGATCTATTTAGAAATAATTTAAAAGATATAGGTAGCAATTAATTAGTAGGTACCTTATAAATTATACTTCATCAGCGCCACAACTAGCACCAGGGCAAAAACTTGTTTAAAAGCTCAATCCTTTTTAACGAGGGTCTACTTTTAAAAAATTTTATAATTTGCAAATAGCTCAAATTTTTTTCACCTCAACAAATCAAATTGCACAGTGCTTATAATTATATATATTTAACGCATCTATGCCATTAATGAACTGTACGGTGTTGTAATCGGCAAATATTACTTTTTCATTTTTTACTTCAAATATTATTTAACAATTTATTAAATTATATCAATAATATTAACAATTTGTTATTTGACATTTGTATATACTATATACTTATATAGGTATAAATGAGTTAAAATTAGCGAAAATTATAACTATATAGGAAATTCCGAAATTAGGAACTATAAGAAAGTACTATAAATAATTCCATATTTTCATCATTTTTTTTGTAATTGTTTATTATCTCATAAGTTCAATTTTATCAGAATTTAAAATTTATGGTTTGAAAATAATTTACAAACGTATACCCTTATTTATTATCTTTTAGAACATATAAACATAAAGTATAGACATAGTGTACCTATACTATTTTTTCTTTTTGAAGCTTACCTTTATTATTACGATAATTCTTAAATTCCCCCATAACCATAATATTGTATTATTGTATATTATACTAAATAATTTTGGGGAATGCTAATTTTTTTTTTTTAAGTCTGATAGTCCCTTTACTTGTTATTTTCCAATTCAAGCACTGTCTATATGACCCGCTTTACACGAGACCACTCAGCAGCGCCACTAAGAAGCGCGTTAATGGCGCTGCATAATAATTATTTTTAAGGTCTATTTACACATAACCGTTCCGTGTTCGGCGTTTAAAGTTTGTTTACTTATTATAAAATGGGCGTGTTTTTACATGTCCGCTCTGTATGCACACCGTCCGTTTCCGTATTTTAAAATTTGTCGGAGACAATGTTTTTGGGGATTACACTGATACGGATATGGAAAATACGGAACAATGTAAACAGCCATCAGTGACAAACTGACAACCGACAACTTGATCGGAATGATCGGTTTACTTACCTACTGTCGATTCGAATATATAATCTATTTTGTCATGGTAAATAGTAAATACAGTTATAAATAGCAAATGCCAAATACTTATACTATAGATAAGATTATCTTTTATATGTGATTTGCGAACACTTAATGAATTGTCAGAGTGTCAGACTGTCTTTAATACCAAGAGCCTAAACAGCTGATAACGATTAACGATTGTAAATTCTAGAAATTAGAATTCTAGAATATAGACTATAGAGTAACTACTAAAGTACTAACTATTAATTAAATACTAAACTTAAGTAATAATTATTAATTACTAAGTAGTAGGCTAATTACTAGGCACTTAAAACACAAAGTCTAAATTTAAAGTTCTAAAATATGGCTATTGACCACTATTATTCTAAAAAAAAGTAAACTAGTTACCTAACAAGTAGTTAAGTTATGAGTTTTGTCTTTTGTCTTAAAATATAAATGTGCATTGCAGTTTGTTATTTAGTCTAATGTCATACCTGATTGACAAATTGCAATATTGCATTTCGTTAAGTGATCAATTGTTATTTTTATAGTAGTTACTAAAAGCTATCAATTTATTAAGATGTGTAGAATTTAGTTATTTGTATGCTAATAATTATTGTACTTTACTAATATACATAAACACTGCCTATTAAAGTATTGAATTCAAAATGTTGGATTCACAAGAACCAAAGTCTAAAAGACCAGCTGGTAAGTATATTATATTTTTTATGTCTGTTGTATTGTACATTAAAAATTAAACTGTTTATAGATACAGCATTTAAACAACAACGATTGCCTGCATGGCAGCCAATTTTAACAGCACGGAATGTTATGCCAATATTCTTTGCTGTTGCAGCAGCATTTATTCCAATTGGTATTGGTTTATTGTACCTTACAAATTTGGTAAATATATTTTGTACATATATTATTTAAATATAAAATATCTATAGTTTAAATTTTATCTATATCTATAGGTTCAAGAATTTACTCTTGATTATACTTACTGTAACTCATCAGATACACCAACACTGTCTTGTGCTGAAAAAATTGGTAGCTCTCGTAATTTATCTTGTAGTTGCAGTATTACATTCAGTTTAGAAGAAAATTTTGCTGTATGATTTAAAATTTTATTATTTATTTATAAAGTAATTTATATGTCATAATGTTTCATTTATACTTTGTGTAGCCCAATGTTTATATGTACTATGGATTAACTAATTATTATCAAAATCATCGGCGTTATGTCAAGTCAAGAGATGATTTTCAGTTACTTGGAAAATTAAGCAGAACTCCATCTAGTGACTGTGCACCATATGATTATAATGATAATAAGCCAATTGCTCCTTGTGGAGCTATTGCCAATTCATTATTCAGTGGTAAGTATTATTTCCCAAATTTAATTTTTAATTTATGTTATATTAAAATTGTTTATACTCTTTTATTATAAATAAACTAATGAAATAATGTGAATTTACAGTTTATCAGTTTTGGGTATTTAGATGACTAATTTATGGAGTTTATGAGTATACATGTTAGCGTTAATGTATATATTATATGCTTTCACTAGTTAATATTTATAGTAACGATTAGATCTTAGTTAATCTATAGACTTTATTGAAATCTAATATAAGTTAAAAGTACCATTCCGCTGCAATCGTAAATAATTTGTACAGGTGGATATTGACTTAATTACTTATTTATAGATAGTGTCATGGTATATCCACTAACAATTTATAAGTTTATACCATTTTATTATAACTTTTGACCGATTTATGTACCCGACAGACTGGCGACAGTAAACTATAGTATGACTGAGTACGACTATGATCACCGATTCAGTTGTGTTAATCGTGTTGTACATCATTTTATATTAAATACCTATACGTGTAAATATAATATTAAAAATGAAAACGAAATTTGACAATATTATAAAAAGTACTGACACGGGTAAAAATAGTACATTTTTATTAAAAACAAAGTATGAATTCTTAATGAGTAAAATAAAACGAATAAAAATCGGGAAAAAACATTCTCCGCGAGATTATTGGTTAGTGCAACGGTACGATGTGGTAGAAGTACAAGGTAATGAAAAACTTATATATCCAATGAAAGACAATTCTGATATTATATTTTATGTTCATGACGAAGAATTATTTGATATTTTATTAAACACTCATTTATCTATTGGACATGGAGGATGGAGGTAGAGACAGAATAATTGATATTTTAAATGTATTGTATTTTTTAATTATAATTTTTAAATTTATGTATTTTTTGGGTAAATTATAATATAATTAATGAGAATATAAGAATTTTTATATATTAACTGAATTGCCATAGTTATTTTATATAATATCTAGTTATTATACATAAGAACTAGTTAAAGTATTTATTTATACAAGAATTTTATAGTTTAACTAAAATTTCTCGTTATTTTATAAAATACCTAGTTATTCTATATATTATTGGAATTTCATACATTAACACTAACATATATATATATTGATCATAAAGACTAACAAATGTAAAATTTTTAATCAATACATATATTATCCACTGAACATTGCTCATAATCATATTTCCGAATCTAATGATTTACCATTGCATTCAAATTTTAATCAAAATTCTATACTTATCCTCTTTACACCTGTATTCCTTTCATTGCTTTTGTTCATTTAAAATATATCTTTTACATTATTACCCTATATTAAATGATACAACAATTACTCTTAGTCATTAGTTTTTATATAATAATAAATATTGTATATAAATCAATTTTTTTTTTTCAGATATCTTAACTTTAAAGTACAATGATAAAGATGTTCCATTAATTCGGACAGGAATTGCTTGGCCATCTGATAAAAATATCAAATATCAAAATCCACCTGAACCTTTACAAGAAGGTATATTTTAATATTAAATAACTTTACAAATTAAAATAATGCCTCAAAAATAATATGTTATACATTTATTAATTTTGGCTTAGTTTATACCTGTTAAATTAATAATAAAAAAATAAAAATTAAGTCAACCAGATATAATTATTTCGCCTTTGAGTTTTAGATAGTCTAGTGTACTATTATTTCCATTACATTAATTTGTTATGAAGAACCAAAATTCATTTAATTCTTATATTATATATTATGTCTTTTTATATAACACTTTTGACTATACAGTATAAATTATTAGTAATGAATTAATGATAGAATCATTATTCTATGTACTTTTAATAACATATACATTATAATATTAAATTTTCAATATTTAATTTCATTAATTACTACAATACTACTATATAAATTATTTTAGCATTTAAAGATTTTGCGAAACCAATTGACTGGCGTTTGAATATATGGGAGTTAGATAAAGAAAATCCATCAAATAATGGTTTTGAAAATGAAGATTTGATAGTTTGGATGCGAACAGCTGCACTTCCTGATTTTCGTAAATTGTATAGGCGTATTAATCATTTACATAGTCCATTTGAAAATGGCTTACCTAAAGGGAATTACACATTACTCATAGAATATAGTATGTTACATTTTATCAAATAAAAAAAAGAATAAAAAATATTTGTTATAACTTTTATTGTTTTTAGATTATCCAGTAGCAGGATTTGGAGGAACAAAAAGTTTGATATTATCAAATACTTCATTTACTGGGGGCAGAAACATGTTTCTTGGATATGCTTATATTGTTGTTGGTTGTGGCTGCTTTTTCTTGGGATTATTATTTTTAATTATTCATACTAAATATAAACCGAGGTATTTATAATATAATATAAATTATTTATAAAAAAGAAAAAGGATCCTTGTGGTTTGTAATATAGAAAATATACGTGTACCTAAATATTTATTTTATTATATTATAAATATGATGTTACTAAAAAAATTGGGTAATTTCTATTTTGATCTTCAATATTGTTGTAAACTGCAATTATTTTTTATAAATTAAAACATACATTCAGATGTTACTTTGTAGCAGGACTAGATTTTATGATGGTTGAACATTAAAAAAAAAAATGTTTTCATTATGTATTTTATTTATATATTACTTAATTTATACTAATATATATATATATAACACATATTTAATTTCTAACTGATATTATTTATTAGTTAGTAGCGAGTAATTGTAATTGAAAATGTATGAAGGTCTGAATGTTAATATATTTATATAACAAATAAATAAAAATAAGAGCTGATACTAGAGTGAAAGGGATACAGGTCTAAAGAGAATAGTGTTAAATATTGATTAACATTTAAATGCAATGATAAATCACATCCAGAAAAACGGTTTAGACGTTTAGAGAGATGTTCATCAGATAATATATGTATTGATTAAAATTTTTACATTTATTTATTCAATATAAATATCCATAAAATTCCTAAATGAATCAAAATTCAACACTATACTCTTTAGATCTGTTTTCCTTTCATACCAGTATCAGCTCTTCTTTTTATCCCTTAACAGTTACAAAAAAAAAAAAAAAAAAAAATCCTAAAAGTAATATTCACAATTAATTAAAACTAAGTTAAGTAAAATATATTTCAGTTTCAATAAAATTTTCAAATTGTTTTATCAATTTTATTTAACATTATTGTAAAATATTGAAATATAATATGAAAAATCTGTGTAAATACTTTAAATATTGATTTTACTTAAATTTATACTTTAAACATCTATAAAAAATAATTTATACTTGAAATTTTTCTAATATTTTGGAACTACATTAACCAATAAGTAAGTATACTTCAATAAAAATTTTTGTCTTTTTTATTAATCATTATCAAGGTTTGGGACTTCTTGCAGTTGCATATTTTTTTATAATGCACGTAGAATACTCTAGATAAGATGAAAATTCATATCATGACGTAATGAACTTAAATACAAAATTTAGTTTTGCATTTTTCGTTATATTTTCAGCTAAAAGCATATTTCAATATTTGTTGACATTTTAATGCATTCTCCTTATTATTATTCTATTTTATAAACATAATATTGTGATTGATATTGATATGGTAAAATGTTGAAATTATTTCCCAAAATAAATTATATGAAAATTTATAGTTTAAGTATTGACTTGTGGATAATATATTCAAATAAATAAAAACCCAAATCCACAAAAAAAAAAAAAAAAATAACACAAGATTTTTATAGCAGTACATATATACATACACATTACATACAGATATATGTAATTATTTTATAAAAATTGTATATTTAAGCATTTATATATACATTTTTTTTTTTAAATAAATATTTTTAGCTGCATATTTTGAAGCATATTTTTATCATTTTAACTGCATATGTGCATGCATATTTCGATCATTTTTAATACAATAAGTTCCGAACCTTGATCATTATTGTAAAAGTATTGAGAAATAATAAGAAAAGATACTTATTGGCTTCTTAGATTTTTGATTACACTAAAAATAATAAAATAAAATAAAACAATAAAAAAATTGAGGCTTTGGAATTTTTTAATACTTTGGCATCGTGTAAACGTTAAGTAATATGTGCGTATACTTCAATAAAATTTTCAGACCTCAAAACCCAAAATTGGAAATTTTATCAAACACTTTATACAGAAAATAGAATTTTAGGAAATATTCAAAGTTCTATATTTTGTAAAAAAATTAACACGTAACGGTTCCAAAATTTTATCACATACATATAGTATCTATGTGAATACCAAAAAATTTTTTCAAGTCTTAAGTTAAAAATTGCCTGAGTTATCATGAAATATAGTAATAAAATTCGTCGAAATTTCAGCTTTCGTTAAAAATGCCATTTTTCATCATTTTTTTTTGGTTGCTTTTCCTCCTATTACATAGAGTCAACTTTGAGAAATTAGAAATAATGTACTTACTACATCAATTTTCTAACTGGAAATATGTGCTATTCATTAAAATCAGAACATTTTTTCATTGGTCGAAAAAGTGTCTTCATACATAAAAAAAAAAAATAGTTACATTATTGTAAAACTAATAGATTATGTGCAATTTTTTAACTAATTTCTCTATAATACAATTTTTTGTGGTCCATGATAATTATATGTTACATTACTCTTATATTAATGTAATTTATAAAAATATGATTTACTTTAATCTTTGTAAAATTATATATAGGAACTATAAAAATAATTAATTGTGATATTAAAATAAAATAAAATTAAAACATTTTATAAATTGAAAAAATTGTAATTTATATTTTCAATAGGTAATTAATATTAATTTGATTATTATAACTATTATAGTTAGTTATTATAGTAAAATAAATATATATAATAGTAATGAAATTAAATTAAGTACTCAAACATAAATATACAATTTTATATATGTTACATACAAATACAATACATACATACAATAGACAAAATAAACGTGTTAAAAACATAATTAAATTATAAAACTTTTAAAAAAAATAAGTATTATATATTATAGTCATAAAGTTAATCATAGATTTTTTCATTGAATATTATATTAGGGCAAAAAAATATATTATAATTAACCTTAAATTTTAGTATAATTATTTTAGCACAGAAACTCAAGATAGTTATATATCGAGTATTTATAAAAAAAAAAATTATAAGAGTCTTTGCTTAAGTTTAGTTAATTTAAGTACATTAAATTATATGCCATATTATGTATTTTGTACTTTATCAATATTATATATTGAATTAACACTTATAGTAATTTAATAATTATTTTATTTTTTCAGTACTAACACAGGAGATGTTTCTGTTACACCATCTACGTCATATCAGTAAATTAGCATAATTTTTTTGTTATAAGAAATAAATCCTTATGATTTTTGCACATATACATTTAATTGGGCTGTGCTTGAACTGATAATCAATGAGCTTTATAAAACAATGTGATATATGGATATATACAGAGTGTTAAAGAAATTATTGAGATGACTAATATAGGTATGTAGTATGTTAATCCATATTCAAAATGACATTATTTTTGAAATTTTTGTCTATCTCAAAAATTTGGTTTTTATCAATATATCATTAAATATTATTTTAAATGTAAAAATAAATACTCATATGACATTTCTCACAAAATTCTCATACATACATACATCAAGATATAATCGCATCGTCCTTGTGGATGTTGCCTATTTTTTATGTTCATAATGCTTGATGTCACCAGAATAAAAAATAATGATATGATACATCAGTTTATATAAGAAATTTGCAAGAAAAATAGTGGTGTAATTTTTATGTAATAGGTCTGATAATAAGTTATTTTAATTATTCAGTCTGATTAAAAATTATTCCAATTAATCAGATGTATAAAATAAAAATACTTAAATTATACCACTATTTTTCTTGCAAATTTCTTATATAAATTGATGTATCATATCATTTTTCATTCTGGTGACATCTAGCGTTGTGACCAGGGCTCGAGACTTATAGCACTAAAAAATTACAAAATATACGCCATAATATGCTATACATTTTTTTAATTAAATGGTATTATAATTTTTTTTTTGAAATATTAAATTTAAATTTAAACTTATTTTTTTTTCTCTTATTGTCTCTTTGAAGTAATAGGTATATATCTGATGCTTTTCATTCTGTAAAATATAAAGAACACAAATTAGTAAATTATTACTATTATATCAGTTAAAATAGAAAACCTTAAAATATGCAAAAATATGCACTAAAAACTTTTGTAATTTAATTTATTTCAGTATTAAATAAATTTATAGCTTACTTTGCTATCTTTTAATGTATTACAAACAAATATGCAATAATTGCTAAAGTCTCGAGCCCTGGTTGTGGCCATTAAAAATAGGCGACATCCGCAAAAATGATGTTATATCTCAATTTGTAAGAGAATTTTGTTAGCAATGTCATATGAATATTAATTTTTGTATTTAAAATAATATTTTAATGATATATCGATAAAATCCAAATTTTGGAGATGAACTAAAATTTAAAAGATAACATCCTTTGGATTAACATACTGAAAACGCTTGTATTAGTTTCTTAAATATTTTCAGAAACGCCCAAATATATATATAAAACAATTAAATGTAAATTTATCACATTCTATATTTATTCATAATTCACTAGTATATAAACCAACTGCTAGTTTATTATTAATGTTATAATTAATTTAATACGTAAAATTATTTTAGTTAAATAAAACAGTAGTTACTAGTTATATATTTAAGTACATTATTATTTATAAATTATCAAGTTTATTCTTCTTGTCCTTTTTTTATAAGTTTAAATTGAGAGCTGAGAGAGAACTGCTTTCGCATTACATCCTCCAAATTCTTAATATCCTATAATTTGAATCCATTATATTATAAAATGTTATTTTTAAAATTTGTTACATTTATAAAAGAATATTAAAGATTCAATTATATACTCGCACAATTTTATAATGTAAAATGAAATATAAAAAATGCATAGTTTTATAATATATGTGTCTAGTCATAGGGCATAGAGGTTTAACATTGTTAACTGTTAATTATTAAGGATATTTTAAAACAATGTACCTAAGCTTAAAGCTTTATTATATGTCTACACAACATTAAATATATTTATTCGAGTAATTTATTATTTTATTTTTATTTATACTGCATGTTTAGAAATTAATCTTAATATGTTAATGAAGATCATAACTTATAACTTCATAAGTGTAATTGTACTAATCCTGATTTATCTTACGTACGTATATACATCATGCTATATTATTTATTTAGAAATGTATTTCCCATTTTAGATGATACATGAATTATTTTCAGACTTAATTATTTATTCACAGTTCAATATTTTGATTAATATTAAATAATAAAATATAAATTTAGTAATTACGAGACAGATGAATATTTTAAAATTTTATCAAAATATTTAATGAAATTTTTTTTGAAACGTTATTATATGATATATGAATCTTTTAATACGTTCCTATTTATTATTTTATGAACTCAAGGCCACAAATCCACAATAACCACATTCAAATTATTAGCATCTTATAAGATTAATCTTATCTGACCAATAATTAAAATTATTAAATATAATTGGTAAATTACAAATATAAATATGATTATTGATTCATGAATATCTAGAGTACAAGGTGGACTGGACATTGGACAATTATCTTAGTCCGTGATGTCCCCTTGCCTACAGAAGATTTAGTTTAGATTTACACGACAAAAAATTTAGTTTATCATGCATATTTATACATAGGATATGATTAAATGTAATATTATAATTTATAACATAGATAATAAAAGAATTTATTCTTTTATCTACGATTTATAAAGTAGTTGAAGGTCTAAAAAAAAGTGTATGACTGTGTTTTATGCTAACATTAAGGTTTTGTTTTAATTAAATACATTGAAACAATAAGTTTATTATTTGACATTTGAATATTTAAATGCAGAGCGGCAGCAAGGCTATTTTTTGCCATGAATGGAAGTAGAATAACATTTTATGCTTAGATCATATACAACTATACATACCTACAAGTAGTATTCTTGTTTATTATTCCATTCACTAATATATACAATATACATACTTCCTATTCCTACTAATATAAAAATATATGTAGTTAATAGCAGTGGCGTATTTATGGGGGGTGCTCGGGGTTTGCACCACCCCCCCCCCCCCAAAGAATTTTTAAAGGCGTCTGGAGCCCTTAAATATTGTACTAAACACCGTCACTTGTCGGTCTACACTCTACGGTTCCATGTAAATTGATCGCAGCAATAACGTCGCGGTAAAATGATCGCAAACTATTTGGGCGCAATAATATTTTAATCATAATATACAGAGGGCCCTATACGGCTATACATATAAAATAATTGTGGGGCTCGGGAGCAATGCACCCTTGCACTCTCACTAAATTGATTAGATTTCATGTTGTTTATTTTTTACTAACTTTCGATCTTCGATGTAATAGTCCAATGACATCATGAATATTGAATACTCAGTTGAAATGTTTTTGCAATTTCTTTCAAATTTATTTTTTTTTGTTTATTAACTCCCTACACTTTAATTTTGCTATACCAGCAACATGATTACCTATGTTCAACGTATTTAATAGCTTCATCATTACTTGTATGCACTCGAACACGACAATTAAATTGTAAGTAGGTAATCATTACACTTCCAAATTTATTTTTCGTCAGCGTTCCTATCTTTTCTATGAATGAAATTATTAAAAATTAATAATTTTTATTTTTTTGGCTTAAAATATAATTTAAAGACATATTCGCACGTTGTACTCGTTACTATATAGTAGTAATTTAATATTGAACCAAACGCCTTTTCCACAACCGAATTAAAAAAAGAGCTGATACTCCAGCCGCATAGGATACAGGTGTGCGAATCATAGCATTTAACTTTACTTAGAATTTGAATGCAATGATAAACCATTGCATTCGAAAAAAACGATTCTGAGCGAAGTTCAGTCTGATTATAATTTTCGTTTGAACTAAAAATATCAATTTGTTGATATTTTGTTGAAATCGTTAGAAAGTCTACTTTAGATAGACTTCCCCACTTTTTTCATTTTTTGTCCTAAATTCTTCAATAATTGAGTATTTATACATTTTTAAATAAAATTTGTTTCAACAACAATGAGAAGAAAATTTCATGTGTCTAACACACGTTAGACAGATAAAGAAAGTCGACACTTCGGATCTCCTTAATAATTTAAATACGTTTTTGTTTTATTAATATTTAATAAATAAAATGGACTACAACTAATAAAATATATAAATGAATTACATTTTGTCAATAATTTATGCACTTTATTACTCGCTGATAATATTTTAATATAAAAAGGTAATATGTATTCACTATTCATTATATATTTAATTATGTATATGTATATATAGATGTATACATATATATATATATGTGAAAATACATACGATATGAAAAAAAAAAAATATTGTTTTTATATTGTGATATAAATGATATTGAATTTGAATTAAAAGTTTTCTTAAAATTTAATTCAGCCCCCCCCCCCAAAAAAAAATTTCACCCTAATTGCGCCTATGTTTCAGCTGTAAATGCACAATAATAAATTTTATCTATAATCGTGTGCATAGTGTACACTGACATACTGTACGTATTATAAACCACTATCCACGAAAAAGTTCGATTTTTTACTATATTTAGCGAAATTTTTTTCCCAGGAATAGGCTTATCGTCAACAATAATGCATTGATGGTAGTTAAAAATAAAAGTTTTTGTAAATGTTAATTACTATGTATTTATTTTTAATTAAATAAATTTCTATAAAGTATACCTATATAACTTATATTTTGGGGAGTGGGGCGGCAAAAAATATAATTATAAAAATTTGTAATACGTATACGTCACTGGCTACGGTAATACGATACTTAACGCATGTGTAGCTTTCGCTAATGTTACGCCGACTACACCATACGTCACTCTGTCACTCATAGTTTTTGTGAAGAATGCTGTTTTTTCATTTTTTTCATAATATTTTCGTTTAAACTAAAAATATCAACTTTAAACCGCTATAAAGAAAATTGAGACTAGGGATTTCTAATATTTTGAATTATGTTAAGTACCTAATATATAAATATATTCAGTAAAATTTTCAGACCTTAATGGCAAAAATTGCCCATTTTATCAAACATTACATACATATAATATACAAAAAAAAAAACCGAGAATTTTACGAAATATTCAGACTTATATTTTGTAGAAAAATTAACGTAACGGTTCCAAAATTTTACCACATAGGTATATATAATACCTATGTCAATACCCAATAAAATTTTCAAGTCTCTAACTTCAAAATTGCCTGAGTAATCGTGAAATATTGAAATCGAATTCGTCAAAATTTCAGTTTTCGTGATTTTTTCGTTTTTTCTACCGCTTAGGTACTCCACACACCACACATGAAGCTACTAAAATGAAACTAAATTTGTGATTTGAATTTTGAATTAAAATTATATTATAATAATAATTATATTATAAAGAATAAAATCACAAATTGATTACAGACGCAGGTCCGCACACGAAGCTACTCATGACAAAATAAATTATTTTGTCATGCTAACTGGTAATGTCGTGTGCGGACTCCACTTGATTAAATTGCCAGCAACGCAAAACAAACTTATTAGTAGGGAACGGATTTTAATGCAAATTAGCAAATTGCATTTTTTTCTGAATGTCCGAAAACATTGCTTTCCAAGCAGAAAGTTTCATAGTAAGCAGGGGCGGACCCAAGGGGGGGTTTGTGAGGACAGCTGACTCATGGTTTTTTCTTAATAATATGTGGCCCCTATTTTGACATAACTACATAAAATATGTATTATTATAAAAAAAAAAAAAAAAAAAGATGAGCTGATACTCCTGCCGCACAGGATACAGGTGTGCGAATCATAGCATTTAATTTTAATTAGCATTTGAATGCAATGATAAACCATTGCATTCGAAAAAACGATTCTGAGCGAAGTTCAGTCAGATTATAATTTTCGTTTGAACTAAAAATATAAACTTAAAACAGCTATAAAAAAAAAATTGAGATTAGGGATTTTTCTAATATTTTAGTATGATGT
>JAIUCT010000016.1:9286118-9332009 GCA_021307375.1 Tetraneura akinire | reverse complement strand
CGGGGGGGGGGGGGTTAAAATTTTTTAATATATATATGAAGTAAAAATTAATGATTATATTATACGTAGTTATATATGTAGTTAGTCTGTTATATTATAAATATAAAACTACTTTAAAAATTTCGGGGGGGGGGAGTTGAACCCCTAAAACCCCCCCTGGATACGGGCTTGCAAATAAAGTACCATCTACATCCACTTTTACATCTGAAACTCGCTATTGGTGAAAATCGAAGCGTTATTTCGGGTAGTGAAAGTGTTTTCAGAATATTTATACGTATGGATTCTAAGATTTTCGTTTTCCTAAAAATATCAACTTAAAACGGCTATAAAAAAAAATTGTGACTTGGGATTTTTATAATATTTTAGTATGATGTTAAGTAATATGTAAGTATACTTCAGTAAAATTTTCAGACCAAAATACCCAAAATTGACAATTTTATCACATATTATATACGTAAAAACGTGAATTTTACGAATTATTCAAAGTCCTATATTTTGGAGAAAAATTAATGTAACGGTTCCCAAATTATACCACATATATATAGTAGCTATGTGAACTTCCAAAAAATATTTCAGGTCTCTATCTTAAAAATTGCCTGAGTTATCGTGAAATATAGAAATCGAATTCGTCGAAATTTCATTTTTCGCGAAAAATGCAGTTTTTTCGTCATTTTTTCGCCGTTTTTTCTACCGCATAGCGTCAATTTTGAGAAATTCAAAAAATGACCTAAGTAAAGTACCAAGTACGTCCACTTTGCTACCGGAAACGTACCCTATTCGTGAAAATCGGAGCATTATTTCGGGTAGTATTTTTGTACACAGACATAAAAAAAACAAAAACAAAAACAAAAAAAAAATCACACATCATTGTAAAACCAATACATTCTTCGCTTCGCTCAGAATCTATAAATCAGAATTCAATCAGCCTTGTAAGAGATCTTTATCTTTTAAATACAAAAATCTAAATCTAACCATTTTATAAATCGCCATAGTTTTTCGCGTAAGGTATATTTTTGTATATAAAGCCACCGGCACCGGGTCCCTTAAATTTTATTATTTTGTTTATAACATGGATAATAAATGATTTATAATTTATTTTCTATGTTTAAAAATTAAAAAATTAAAAAACTACGATCTACGTATGGTATAAACTTGTAGATACCTACATTGAATTTCATGTAATATTAATGTTATTGATTTCTGCTGTCCCCTGCCTACTCCACATATTACACAAAATTATAATAACCATCTATTTTTGTACAATTACTAACAATAAATTTCTGTAAAATTTACCAATATTTTTTTTTACGACGTATTATGTGAAATGAAATGATTATTAACTTACTATTTTGTGTATTTTTTAGTATTGTGCTATAATTGTGTATATTAAAAAGATAGCTGAGATACTGCTATGGAAGGGATACAGGTGTAAAGAGGATAGTGTTGAATTTTGATTAAAATTTGAAGCAATGATAAATCATTACATTTGAAAAACAATTTTGAACAAAGTTTAGTCGGATAATATATGTAATATGTATTGATTAAAGTCAATTTTACAATTTAAATATGCAATTAGATTTAAGTTCCAAAATTTTATCATGTATATTAATTACATATGCCCATAAAATCCCTAAATAAGTCCCCTAAATATCAGAACTTAGTTCAAAAGTATTTTTTGAATGCAATGATTTATCTTTTTATATTCAATATCATATATTCAAATTCTATATTTTGTAGAATAATTAAGGTAACGTAATTTTATCATGTATAATATAGTATATATATGTACATTCAATAAAACTGTCAAGTTTCTAAGTTATTGCTCGAGTTATCATAAAATATTGAAATCAAAATCGTAGAAAATGCTATATTTTTGTTATTTTTTGATGGTTTTTCCTATCACTTAGGGAAAATTTTGAGGAATTCAAAAACTAAATTCATTTTCCTATTTGAAATATATGATATTCGAGAAAATCAGATTATTATTTCAGGTCGAAAGTGTTTACAAATATATATATAAAAAAAAAAAACATCATTATAAAACCAATACATTTTTTGCTTTGCTCAGAATCTAAAATTAGGTTTCGGAGTGTTCAAAAATCATCAATCCATCCAAAATTGTATTTCTTTCCCTATGTATAACAGTGTATACAATTGAATCCTATGTATTAATTTAGGAGTATTATGTATCATTAATAATCATATTGCATTATTTTATACAAGTTTGTTAATTGAGATATTACATTTAATTATATTCTTTAACCACAATACATTTAAAATTGAAATGTTTTGGGTATACACTATACAATTATGTAAAAATGGACTAGAAAAATATCTACTGTACTGCGGTAGAACATATAAATTCTAATACATTATCTTAAAGGAGATATATTTAATTATTCTACACTTATAATTAACTATTAAATTAATTAAAAAGATTAATTAATAAATAGGTAAATGGGCTCTGCAAAAAAAAATTTGCTCCGGGCCCCGCAAACTAATGAGACGACTCTAGGAAAGTATTATATTTTTACATTTATATAATATATACGAGTATAATACATAAAGTAATTAAAGTTTTATATAAATTGTAATGTAAATATAATAAAGATTTTTCTTAGAATTATTTATTTAGTTATATATAATTATTAATATATAGGTAATATATATATTAATTATTATTTATTTTGTTACATATAATTTTTAACTATATTTATAGATATTGATGGTAATGGATTTTGGGATGAAGATGAATTAAAAGCATTATTTGTACGAGAATTAGATAAATTTTATCAACAAGGAATGCCTGAAGCAGATTTGATGGAAAAATCTGAAGAAATGGAACGGATGCGTGAACATGTTTTTAATGAAGTTGATTTAAATAGAGATAGACTAATTGATTGGGAAGAATTTAAGCGTATGTCTGAACAACCAGATTTTGAAAAAGATGATGGATGGAAAACAATAGATCAAAATGAAATTTATACCAGTGAAGAACTTAAAAAATTTGAAGAACAAAGACAACAACAAATTGATCAAATGATACAAAATGGACGTGTTAGTATTCTAGATGTCATTTTAATATTATTTTATTTGTATTTAGTAATCAGATTAACAATTTATTTCAGATTCCACAATATCCTCCAGAATATTATCAACATCACCCGGTATGATTTAATAAATATTTTTAGTAATTAAGTTAATTGATTTTTATCAATATTGTATTTGTATTTTTCAGTTTCATTATTTTAAAAATGTTTTTAATATAATATGATTAATTCTTGTTTATTTCATATTTTTACAATAATATTAATGTTTCATTAGTCTCTTATGTATTATATTATTTTATTATTAATTAAATTAAATTAAAACTAAAGTTATGTAGGTAATTAAAAGTTAAAATTTAGTTTTTTTTAAAAATTATATTTATATATATATATATAATTTAATGTTCATTTTTTTCCAGAATATTCCAAAATCATCATTTAATCATGGACCTCCTTATCAAGTAAATTCTAATAATCAGCAGCCTCAACAAATGGGATATCCTCAACAACCGCATTTAGGTATACCACAAAATAATCAACAATTTGTTTATCAACAACAGCAACAACAGTTTCAGCAGCAACAATATCAATATCAGCAACAATCGCCGCCGCAACAACATGAACCACAAAAGCAATATCATAAGCAACAAGTTCCTCAGCAACCAGTAGAAACCGAACAAAAACCTAAAGAGCCTAAAGTTCAACAGCCACAAGATCAACAACTGCCACTTCAACAGTATGCTGCTGGACAACAACAGTATCAAGCTATAAATATTAATTCAGTAAATACTGGCCGATTAAATGATGTTAATTCCAACAAAATATCAAAGAACCAAAAAGAAAGTTATGGAAAATCAGCACACAACAATAAAAATTAATAAAGAACAAAATTACAAATTATTAAAATATTACTTTTATTTTAAACCCATGAATTACACAATAAACTAAAAAGGTGTGTAATAAAATTTTGCGTTTAAATATTAAATAAAAAATGTCAAAATTTTAATAAATTCGCTCAGAATCGTTTTTTGAATGCAATGGTTTATCATTTTTAATTTTTATCTTTTTTCCATGTTTTATTTTTAATACCTACTTTAATATTTTAATTTGTAATTACTATATCGTATGATTTATATTTGAAAAAAGTTATGGGGGGATTAACCCCCTTCTCATTTCCCCCCGTGTGTACGCCCTTGATTGCACGTAAAAAGTGCCCCTCAACACCCCACTTATTACTTATAATATTAATTATTACTTTCAAATATAATTAATATAAATTGATTACAAAAGTGAAATTACTAAATTAGTAATGATTTACATATTCCTCTTTGCTTTCACTTAAAAAAATAAAAAACTAAAACTGTAAAGGTGTTTATCTATAAATCTAAAATTTAAATAGATTTGACAAATAGGTACACCATTCTCCATTTAAGTATTCACTAATAAACAATAGGTATAAGATAAGACAATAAGTATAAGAATTAAGAAGTGCATACGTATAAACACAAATATAGAATAAGCTAATAGAGTAATAAATAATAATATAAAAAAAAAATTATTAATTAATAATTGTAGTCATAATTATAGTCCATACTCCATTGTCCTATACTCCTATCCATGAATCATATATCATATATCGTCCTATGTGATAAAAAGTAAAAATTACTTCCTGGTTTTAATATTGATAAGACATAATTTTGTTGTGTTTAAATATTTTGTTTATGTTTGATATTTGTTAGGTAAGAAATGCATAGTTTGTATTCAGTACTGACCTATATAATATGTTACTCAATTTAAACTTCAAGGTAATCATCTGGCAAATAATCAACTAATGTTAATTTTTATTGTGTAGTTCAATATTATTTATTAAGTTGAATATTTTAATTGAAAATAATTTACATTAAAAAAATCAGAATACCTACTTCAATAAAAATGATGACAATTAATCAAGTAAGTAAATAAAATATTTTATGGTTTTAATTTTAACTTTGAAATGAATTTAGATGCTACGTCATATTGTATGCCGTTCTTCTAGATGTATTATTTCAAACAGGAAGTATAGTGAACAATCACATGATACACCTTTTTCTCTTGGTTAGTTTCAATGTGCATTTAGTTTTTATTTTAATATATAAACATAAAACTATATATGAATATATATTTATACACATATTTTATTAGAACTATCTGATACTCAAAAAGAATTTCGTGACTTAGCAAGGAAGTTTGCTCGTGAAGAAATTATACCAGTTGCTGCTGAACATGATAAAACTGGTCAGTATCCATGGGAAATCATTAAAAAAGCTCATGCAGTTGGACTTCTCAATGGCCATATTCCAGAACATTGTGGTAATTTTTATAATACATATTAATACAAATATGTCAACTATAAATATAATAGTGAAATGACAGGATACAGTCGTGGAAAGGGTAATAGTGATGATATAGAATAGTGTAGTTTTATAATAATTAGGTAACATTTGAATAATAAATCATTGCATTCAAAACATTTAATCAGACGTACCTATGTATAACTGATTAAAATTAATGATTAAAATTTTAATATATTCAAAAATGTAATATTATATAGATTTAGAAAATCAAGACAATTGTTCCAAAATTGTATCACACATGTATAATATCTATGTGAATACTCAATAAAAAATTTCAAGTTTCTTTGATTTATAGTTCATTAATAAAGTAAAATATAAATAGGAAAAATCAATTTTGTCAAATTAGCTTCTTATTATATTTTGATGTTTTAGATATTTTTTGGTAATTTTCCTTACTACAAAAGAAAATTCAAAATTGAACTAAATAAGGCTAGGTTACCAACGTGATATAATTCTCTATGAAAACTATAGCATTAGGTACCAAAATTAGCCATACCTTATGGCTTATTCATGCTTATCAGACGACAATAACTACTCAAAAATGTATTTTTAATAACACAGTATAGTATTTTAAACTTTAATAATTTGAAAAAAAAAAAAAAAAAATACACATACAATTTCAAAATATGTCACATTCATATGGAGAGATATGTCATAAAATACATATACTGTATTTTGATTAGTGTATTTTAAATAAAAATTTCTTTAAAATAAATCCATATTAAGATATTTTTAAATTTAAACAAATAATTGGAAATTGTGATTTATGAAATATTTTTTAAACAATATTTAATTTCTATACATTTTTCAGATCATAAAATGACCGAAATAATGTACCAACTATTATCTACCGAAATAAAACCCTATTCATTGAAATTGGTCCTTTATCACTGATCAAAATACGGTCGTCACACACATAATGTGATCACAGATTAGTACTGTTACGTTCATTTTTCTACAAAATATTGGACATTGAATATTTCGTAAAATTCTCGTTTTTACGTATATAATGTTTGATAAAATTCGCAATTTTTGGTATTAAGGTCAGAAAATTTTACTGAAGTATACTTACATATTGCTTAACATCATACTAAAATATTAGAAAAATCCCTAATCTCAATTTTTTTTTTATAGCTTTTTTAAGTTGATATTTTTAGTTCAAACGAAAATTATAATCTGACTGAACTTCGCTCAGAATCGTTTTTTCGAATGCTATGGTTTATCATTACATTCAAATTCTAATTAAAATTAAACGCTATGATTCGCACACCTGTATCCTATGCGGCAGAAATATCAGCTCTTTTTATTCTTTTATATACTATCACATTATAATATATATGAAAAAAGAACATTTTTATAGATAAATTAAAAGTAAATTTTTATTGTTCATTGTTGTTATTTATATAATTTGGTATTTAGTAATATTTCATTTTTATTTAATAATTAGTGTGTAATTTTGTTTAAATGTATTGGTAGTTTTTCATAATAAATTATATCATTGTTTACATTGAAACATTAATTAGAAATTTTATAGCGACATTAGATATTTTATTCTTTTTAATACACTAAACTGCTAAAGTAAAATTAATATTTTGGTTATTAATTCTTAAAAAACTTTCAAAGTTAAACTACCATTAAAATGTTTAAATACATTTTTTAACCATTTCAAATTAATGCCCCCAATTAGCATTTCTTTATAAATTTGTAATATATTTGTAATTTAATATTCAAAATATAAATAATATTAGAATATTAATGTAAACTTAAAAAAATAAATAAAAGATATAATACAAAAAACATTTTTTTATTTTTATTATATTAAACAAGCTTATTATAACCAATACCAACTCCTGTTACTAATATTTTGGAATCATAACCTTGACGTAAATTTTTATTTTCAGTATCAGTATAAGGTTCTAACTTAAATGAAATACCAAAAAATTCTTTCAAATGTCTTAAAAATTGTATTCTAAAAAAAAAATATATATATATATTAAATATTATATTTTTACATTTTGAATATAAAATTTACTTTTACTTACGTGTAAGGAGATAATGGTCCTAATACAACATGAGATACATCTTTTTGTCTGAGAGCCATATAAAGAAGTACAATAGATTGAAAAGACGAATCTACATTACCTCCACGCCAAACTTCTTCAAGCATAGAAGATACTGCATTTTTTGCAACATCTTCTGCTGTCATTCTTTGACCAGTAAATGGTAATGATATACTCTCTGCTGTCAGTGTTATTCCAGTAGTTGTTATAGCAACTATATTTGCACCAAAACCTGGTGATTTTCCACTTAATTTTCCTTTAGGATGATCCACCGTAAAATAAACATCAGGAATAAATTTAAGCATAACAGATTTAGCTTTTTCTACCATACGATTAGATATAGATGGAGATACTCTTAAAGAGAAAAATGATCCTCTAATTTTTTTTATTTTTCCAAAATCTGTTAACTATGATACAAATACAATAATATCATGATTAATTAAAAATGTAATAATAATTTTACCTGTATTGCTTTAGTAAATTTAACAGGTTCACAAGAAAAGTAAATTTCTCCTCCACCATCTGGTTCCATTCCACGTTTCTTAATTTCCATATTAGCATCAGTGGCTAATAATATTATTCTTTGTAAAATTGGCAATGCTCCAGCTTTAAATGAATCAATTGATGGATCTTTCTTTTTTTTTTTAAATAAACATACTATAGTTTTTATTACTTTTACATAGGTATTAAGTATATGTTATAATTACCTATGTGTACTATATAATTTTACCTGATTATTAGTAACTCCTCTAAGTGTTGCTTGAATTCCTTTTTTACAATAAGGTGCAATCATAAAAATTAATTCTAAATAATATCCAATGCCCCGCAATTTACAACATTCATGATCAATTGCACCTCCTATAAGTAATCCTGGTTGAAAATACAAATCTGTACCAGTCTCATTAACATCCAAATTAGTACCATTTGTTAATTTATCAACTAAACGCAAGAAGTTTACTTCAAATTCTAAAATATAAATATATATAATTAATAGTTCATGTTAATATAAATTATTTAATAACCTTTAAGTCCTGGTTCGTTTTCTTGTGTTCGAATATTTCGTATTTTTATAGGTTTACCACTTAATAGAGATAATATTATTCTTGTACGAAAACTATTACAGCCTTCAAAAATCATTATTTAATAATAATAATAATAAATATTAAATACGACTTTTTATTATTGGTTAATGGAAGGCACTTTAGATTTGTTTAAATATTCAATTTATTTTTCATTAATAAATTAGTTTTTGATAAAACATAAATTTAAAGTTTATTTAAATAACTTCTTTATAAGTATTTTGATTATATTAATATAACATTAATAATTATTAATTAATATGTTAGAGACTTTAAAACATTACCATGAATATTAATATTTACTATTTAGAATTTATCTGTGCCATTACCATGTGGCATGTGTTATCATTATCACAATAGTCCTAGGTTATCATTTCTTATCGATATCATATCGAGGTAAAATAATATACTGAAGCGCGCTCTCTAACACAATAACATTTATTTTGTCATGGTACCACAGATCACACAAGATGGCCGAATCCTTAAAATTTCCTATTTGGCCCATGTAAATTCGAAAAATGTAAATAAACAAACCAAAATCCAACGGACGGCAGATTTTCTTTTAGAGACAATTAGCAACACTGAAAACAGTGAAAACAGAATATTTGTTGGTTATGTTCAATGTTTTGTTGTAACCACAGATTAAGTAAGATTAGTTACCATAGACATAGACCACGAACTATAATATATCTTAGTTCGTGCCATAGAGGCATAGAGCCATAGACATCTTAATAAGATATAATATATATAATAACATAATATATAGACATATAAAATATTTGTCTATGGTTGTAACTTGTAACAAGCAGGGCTGGATTAAGGTAAAATGCGCCTGAAGGCAATGTTTTTACCTGCGGCCCCCATACCTTAAAATTTTTTTGTATCCTGTCAAATAAACTGACGATTATTTTTCTTTTTTTTTTTTTAAGTATGAAGACACTTATACTACCCGAAATAATGGTCCGATTTTCACGAATAGCATATGTTTCCGGTAGGAAAGTGGATGTAGTTGGTACTTTATTTAGGTCATTTTACGAATTTCTCAAAATTGACCCTAAGCGGTAGAAAAAACGACCAAAAAATGGCATTTTTCACGAATACTGAAATTTCGACGAATTCGATTTCAATATTTCACGATAACTCTGGCAATTTTGTTAGAGACTTGAAAATTTTATTGGATGTTCACATAGGTACTATATATATATGATAAAGTTTTGGAACCGTTACGTTAACTTTTCTACAAAATATAGGACTTTGAATATTTCGTAAAATTCTCGTTTTTTTGTATATAATATGTATAATATATATATATATAATATTTTTGTAAATAATGTTTGATAAAATTGGCAATTTTTGTATTAAATTCTGAAAATTTTACTGAAGTATATATACATATTACTTATTTAACATCATATCAAAATATTAGAAAAATCCCAAGGCTCAATTTTTTTTTTATAGGTGTTTAAAATTGAAATTTCAGTAAAATTAATATTTAATGTATTTATATGAATTTTTCTTATATTTCCAATATTTTACAATAATGTTAAATAACATTTTGAAAATTTTATTGAAGTTTAGATATATTTTACTTAACTCAATTCCAATTAATTGTGAATTATTACATTTACGATTTTTATTTTTTTTTTAAAGCGGTTTAAATAATAAAAAAGCAAGGGAAGGGATTCTGGTGTGGATGGGATACAGCCTAAACAGGTGTAAAAAGGATAGTGTTGAATTTTGATTACAATTTGAATGCAATGATAAATCATTATATTCGAAAAAAGATTCTGAGCGAAGTACTGTCAGATTTGGGTATTTAGTTGATTCATTTAGTGGTTTTATGATAAATTATTTATATTGAACGTCGAGTGTGATAAATGTAAAAATTTTAATCGGTACATAATGATTTATCATTGCATTAAAATTGTAAAAAAATTCAACACTATCCTCTTTATACCTGTATCTCTTCTACACGAGTATCCCTCCCCTTTCTTTTTTCATATTAAAAAGCGTAAAAAAACTTTATGCTACATAATAAGTATCATTTATCGTTTTTATATTTTAAAATAATAATTTTGGGAATTTTATAATAATTACATCATTATGTACAATAGATAATCAAAATGAATCCTTTCAATGTTTCATTTTAATCTATCTGTCACTCTGTCAGTGTCAAGTGTCAGTTGGTTTCTGGTGCGTGTGGTGTCAACGTGTGATTTTAGTAGTCGTTTATTTTATATAATTATGTGTTAAGTGAGTAAACAAAAGAACTTAGATTTGTCAAATTATTTCATTAAATTTCCAAAAATTGTGGAATTAGATCATTATTTATCGTCGAAAAAGTGTCTTCAGACATAAAAATAAGACACACATCATTGCAAGACTAATACAGCCCTTGCTTATCTCAGAATTTATAATAAAGAAGCTTGACTCTTCTTAATTCTCATTATTAATTTAAAATATTTAATATTTATTAATTTAAGGTGGACTTAATATGTCTGTAATGGATGGATGCATAGTAGCCGAAGAATTTGGTTATGGATGCACAGGAATTAAAACTGCTTTGGAAGCAAGTGGCTTGGGGGTAAAAAATATGTTTTTATTTTATATTTAAAATTAAAGATATAATTATTGTAAAATATAAAATATTGTTTTAGCAAATGCCAGTTATAATTGGAGGAAATAAAGAACAACAAAAAAAATATCTTGGTAGACTAATTGATGAACCTTTAGTTGCTGTAAGTATAATTTTGTTTATTAACATTAAGTAATTTGGAAATTTACTTATTACTTGTATACAGGCTTATGGTGTAACAGAACCAGGTGCTGGTTCAGATGTAAATGGTTTGAAAACCAAAGCTGTTAAAAAAGGTGATGAATATATCATTAATGGCCAGAAAATGTGGATTACAAATGGTGGCGTAGCTAATTGGTATTTTGTGTTAGCACGAACTGATCTTGATCCTAAAGCACCAGCAAATAAAGCATTTACTGGCTTTATTGTTGATGCTGATACACCAGGGCTTACTCCTGGACGAAAAGTATAAAAATTATATTAAATATAAAACGTATACTTAATAAAGTAAAAAAGTATATACTAATTAAATTGTATTAATTTTTTCTTCAGGAATTAAATATGGGTCAAAGAGCTTCTGACACTAGAGGAATTACATTTGAAGATGTCCGAGTACCCAAGGAAAATGTCCTAACTGCCGAAGGTCAAGGATTTAAAATTGCCATGTCGACATTTGATAAAACTAGACCACCAGTAGCTGCTGGAGCTGTAGGTTTAGCTCAAAGAGCATTGGATGAATCTGCCAAATATTCATTGGAAAGAAAAGCATTTGGAGTACGAATTGCACAACATCAAGTAAGTGATTTTTAATGTTTCAAAATTAAGTAATTTTTAAAATCTCATTAAAATAAAAATTGTTTTTAGTATATATCTATAAAATGAATATCTTTTCTTAATTAGGCTGTTGCATTTATGTTGGCTGATATGGCTATTGGTATTGAGGCTGCGCGTCTTACATACATGAAAGCTGCTTTTGAAGTAGATCAAGGACGACGTAATTCATATTATGCGTCTATATCAAAAGCCTATGCTGCAGACGTGGCAAATAAATGTGCCACTGATGCTGTTCAAGTATGAATTATTTAATAATTATACTATTTTCTTATTTTTTCTAAACTGACTTCTAATTACGAGTGTTCACTGGTCAGCCATCCTAATTTTTTACTTTCATATTTCCAATCTTTTTAAATAATAATTTTAGATTTTTGGTGGAAATGGTTTTAACACAGAATATCCAGTAGAAAAATTAATGCGAGATGCTAAAATATACCAAATTTATGAAGGAACTGCTCAAATTCAGCGATTGATTATTTCAAGAGATATAATTGAAAAAACTAAGCAAAATATATGAAAATATAATATAATTTATTGTTAAAAAATTAAATATTACATTTTAACAAGGTTTGGTATTTATAAATTAAATTATGTATTTTAAAATAAATATACTTATTTTTGTAAACTTTATGCAGTCTTATTGGGTTTATATATTTTATTCTTGAGTTTTATATTTATACATATCTATATACATACATATATTATATAAACACACACAAACAACAATCGTATGGTAACAAAAATTAAGCATTTCATAATATAAAATGTTATTACTAATTTTTATATTTTGTCAGTAGTTATTAAAGAGTCTTAATAACTCAAAAAATTAGAACATTACATTAACTTTAAGATAATATATAAAATAATGTTTAGTTTTTAATTTTATAACTAAATAAATCATTTAAAGTTAGATAAATGTATTTCTTATTCTAACATAAAAAATAAAATAGAAGGAAATTAATCATCAAACATAAGCTCATTAATATATTAATTTTTAATAAAATAAAATTTTATTTATAACGTCTATGAAGGAATTCAACTACAATATGTGAAAAAGTTAAACTTAAAAAATAAATATATGTATTTATATATTAACTATATTCAAATATAGTTACATTTTTATTCTAATATAAAATATTTTATTAAAATCTATACTAATTTCAGTATAGATATTTTTAATTTCAACTGTATTAATATATAAATGTCAAACATTTCGTGTACCATATTGTGTATTATTTTTAATAAGAGATGTTTGAGTATTATCTTCAACTATAGATTTTCTTATAATTGGTTGACGAGAACGCCATGCAAAATGACTGCGAGACATATCCACATCACGGAATGTATTTAACATAAATATTGCTGTTACAGTTATTAGGAATCCACATATGATACCAATAATATCCTATAGAAAAATAAGATGGGTAATTTTTTAATCAACTTAAAATACTGCTTAAACTACATACATTTAATTGTAAATGTTCCCATTCTTTGAATAATATTGTTGATGCTGTTATAACAAGAGAAGTGAACATGACATAATAAACTGGTGTAACTACCCCAGTATTAAAAGTATCTAAGGCTTTGTTCAAATAATTCATTTGTATGCACACAAATGTTATAAGTAAAATTATAAATAAATATGTTAACCAATTAGAAAATTCACTTTGACCTAATATAACAAATATTTTTTTTAAAAATAATATAGTGTTAAAATAAATATTTAAGACATAATTATATTAATATAAAATACCTGATATTGTTTCTCTTATAGCAAGCCCAAGTCCTTTACACCACATTACAGTCAATGAACCACTCGTTGAACACATTATAACATAAACTATAACATTTGATGAACCATATCGTGGTCCAAAATAAAAGAAAATTGATGTGATTATAATTAACATTATACTAGTATAAATAATGAAACCTAAAAAAAATAAATAAATAATATATAATTTATAATATACTAAAGAGAATATATTATATAATATATACATGTTTTCTGTTTAGTGATAACAATTTACTAAAATACATCAAATTTTAATTGTAGTACTTAAGTTAAATTTAAAGTTAAAATTTACATATTTCTAGATTAATATTTTAAAATGTAAATAACTTTTAGATTTTGAGCAAAGGGAGAAATGTATTGATTTTACATTAATGCGTATCTTTTTTTATGCCTGAAAACACATACTTTATTGAAGCTTAAAAACACTTAACTTAACTCAGTTCCAATTAATTGTTAATTAAATTTAATTACATTTAAGATTTTTTTAAAAGTGGTTTAAATTATAAAATAGAAAGGGAAGGGATACTGGTGTGGAAGGAATACAGGTGAAAAGAGGATAGTGTTAAATTTTGATTATAATTTGAATGCAATGATAAATCATTATATTAGAAAAATGATTCTGAACGAAGTACCTACTGTCAGATTTGGGTATTTTGGTGACTCATTTAGGGGTTTTATGATAAATTATTTATATTAAACGTAGAAACTGATAAATGTAAAAATTTTAATCGGTACATATATTATCTGATGAACTTCGCTCAAAATCTTTTTCACGAATGTAATAATTTATCATTGCATTCAAATTGTAATACAAATTCAACACTATCCTCTTTACACCTGTATCCCTTATACACCAGTATCCCTTCCCTTGCTTTTTTTGTTTTAATTTAAACTGTTAAAGTGTTTATATTAATAAATAAATGTAATAAATAAACATGGTTCTTTAATTAATAATGTGTTATTAATAGTTTAAACTGTTCTACTAAGGAAGAACACAGTAATTCAAAAACAATTTAATTTAATTCAAAAATTAAAATTAGATAATAATGTTTATGTTTTAAGAAACTGGCCATTATAAATCAGTATATTTATTTTTAATTTTCAATTACTAATAATATTTTGTACTTTTTCGTTATAAAAAAATGTATTTAGTGAAGTTATCGATTACAATTTTCAACTTTATATTTTTTATTTAATTTTTAAAATTAAATGTAACCGTGAACAAAATTACGGTATTCTTATTAAGTTTTAAGACAAATTTTTTTTTTATATTTTGATATTTATATCAAAATTAAAATATTTGAATGAAAAAGTAATTAAAATAAAATTGAATAGTTCCATTGAATGCATTAGATATTATGTCATAACATAAGAAATGACGTAATTTACATTGAAAAATATTATATTTAAAAAAAAAAAAATAATAAAAATAATTTAAAAATTTAAAATAAAACTGAATTTTACAGTAACTTACAGCAGTTATATTTATCAGATTCTTATATATGTATTTTATATTTAAATATTATTTCAAACTATCTAGATATATATATATTGATGCTTTTTTATAATAAAAATTAAAAACACAACTTATTGTAAAATAATATTGTTAAATATACTCGTAAGAAAAAATTTAATATTTGTATATATATAATATATACATTTAAATTTAATAAGTGTTCTAATTTAATGTGATTTTACTATGTTCGTTACAAGTATAGGATCAATTGGAATAAGTAATAAATTAGATAATTTGAGGGAAAAGTAATTGCAAATCATTATAGCATGAAAGCACATGAGTTTGATTTCCAATCCTGTGACTAATATTTAAATGTTATTAATAATTCCTAACAGCTATGATATTAATAAATGTTTTCTTAATATAAAAAAATAGTTTCTAACCAGGCTCTGTGAGTTTTTGTAATAAATCTTCAAGGTTATTGATTTCTTCTTCCTTTGGAGAATGAATTACTATCACTGTTGAACCAATAATACACATGAAGCAACCAATCTACAAATATAATAATTGAATTTAGACTATTGTATTTAAATATAAGATAAATAAGAATATATATAATACATTTTATAATATACTAAAAGCAAAAATAACTATAATAATTAAGATAAAATAAACATATAATATATTACAAAATTAATACAATTTATATTTTAGATGTTGAGCCAAGCGTAAAATGTATTGGTTTTACAATGATGTGTCTTCTTTTTTTTTTCTTTGTTTTTAAGTATGAAGACACTTTTACTACCCGAAATAATGCTCCGATTTGCACGAATAGCATATGTTTCCGGTTGGAAAGTGGATGTAGTTAATACTTTATTTAGGTCATTTTTCACGAAAACTGATATTTCGACGAATTTGATTAAAATATTTCACGATAACTCAGACCATTTTAAAGGAAGAGACTTGAAAACTTTATTGGGTGTTCAAATAGGTACTATATATATATGTGGTAAAATTTAGGAAGTTAAGTTAATTTCTGCACAAAATAAAAGACTGAATATTCCGTAAAATTCTCGTTTTATATATATATATATGTTTGATAAAATTGATAATTTTGGACATTAGGGTCTGTAAATTTGACTGAAGTATATATATACATATTACTTAACATCATATCAAAATGTAAGAAAAATCCCAAGGCTCAATTTCTTTTATAGGTGTTTAAAATTGAAATTTCAGTAAAATCAATATTTAATGTATTTATATGAATTTTTCTTATTTTTATGTACGAAGACATTTTTTCGACCAGAAATAATGCTCCGATATTTACGAATAATATAGGTTTTCAATAGAAAATTGGATGTAGTTGGTACTTTATTTAGGTCATTTTTCGAATTTTTCAAAATTTACCCTAAGCCCTAAGCGATAGAAAAAACGGCATTTTTCACGAAAACTGAAATTTAAACGAATCGATTTCAATATTTGGCGATAACTCGGGAAATTTTGAAGTTCGAGACTTGAAAATTTTATATAGTGTTCATTTATGTACTATATATGTACCTATATGATTCCTATATGTGTGATAAATTTTACGTTTTAAATATTTCATAAAAAATGTCAAAATTTTAATCAATTCCTACATTATCTGATTGAACTTCACTCAGAATCATTTTTTCGAATGCAATGATTTATCATTATTATTATACTTATATCTAACTCCATTAAGAAAAAATAAGCTTGAATTGCTACTCCATGTGAGTATACTTCAATAAAATTTTCAGACCTTAAAAGCCAAAATTTCCAATTTTATCAAACATATAGATAAAAACGAGAATTTTAGGAAATATTCAAAGTTCTCTATTTTGTAGAAAAATTAACGGAACGATTTCAAAATTTTTATCACATATATACAGTACCTACCCATGTGAACACCCAAAACAGTGATCAAATGTTTAAGTCTAAAATTGCTCGAGATACGTGAAGTATTGAAATCAATTTTGTTGAAATTTAAGTTTTCGTAAAAAATGCAATTTTTTTTTTTATTAATTTTTGGTCGTTTTTCCTATTGCATATAATCAATTTTGTGAAATTCGAAAAATAATCTAAATAAAATAAATCAAATTCATACATAAAAAAAAAAAAAAGACGAGCTGATACTCCTGCTGCAGGGATAATGGTGTACAAATGATAGTGTTTAATTTTAATTAGAATTTGAATAGGTACAATGATAAATCATTGCATTCGAAAAAATTCAAGATAAATACCAAATACCAAAATTAGGATTCTTATATTATACATTTTGTAGCAATTTTTT
The DNA here is from genome assembly GCA_021307375.1 of Tetraneura akinire. Classification (NCBI taxonomy): domain Eukaryota; kingdom Metazoa; phylum Arthropoda; class Insecta; order Hemiptera; family Aphididae; genus Tetraneura; species Tetraneura akinire. The sequence continues at coordinate 9,314,459 of JAIUCT010000016.1, read as the reverse complement.
TTTATAAAATATACCAAATTTTTAGAGTATTAAAATTAAAATGTTATTAGATGTTAATTAAAGGTTTAATACCGAATTATATATAATAAAAATAAAATAAATTATACCTATATCAAAACATATATAATATGTTAAATTTATTATTTCATACAATTTTAATGTAATTAAAACTACATTTTCTTACTATTATTCTCATACACTCACTTTTGCTAATAAATTGAGTTGCTCATTTAAATATTTAGAAGATAATATTGCTGCAACAATGACGCTTATTGCTCCTAATGGTGTAACTACTGAAGCTGGAGCAAAAGCATAAGCGGCAAAGTTGAACACTTCTCCAAAGGCCACTAAAATAATAATACAAGTAATAATTTAAAATCAATATTATATATTGATATTTATTTTATATAAGTACATATAACTTACTCAGTGATAATCCAAACCACCATAACCAATTAGTTAAATATCCATAACCACCATTAGCTGCCCTACGACCACTTCCTAAAGATATTTGAACTAGGGCTTTTTTTTTTATGATAAAACTTGCTCCTAAAACAATATGTATAAAAACGATTTTTTTTTTTTAAAAAAAAGAAACTCAATTTCTACAAATAAATTTATTTTTTATTTTAACAAATACACTTCATCATCAGTGCTAAACAACTACAGACAATTTTTTTTTTTTTTTTGTAGAAATTGTGTTTCTTTATTTTTAAAAAATTCTACAATTGACTCAACACCAAAATGTTAATATATATATAATAAATTAAAATAATATTATAAATTTAATTTAGAGTTAGAGTTTGAATATCCTTCTATCAAATTAAAAAATAGAATACTTTTAAAGATATTTAATTTAATTTTTTTAAACTTCATTGTAAGTTCAAATGTTTTAGATTCAAAAAGATGTTTTATTTTACATTTAATAATAAGTGTTATATACAATTTAAATTTAACTTTAAATGTAACAATTTTAATGCTAGGAATAAATTTGTTTTTAAATAAATAGAAAGTATTATAAATAAAGACCAGATTCCCGTGCAATTGCATCTTTTTATTGTGTGGTCTAAAATTCTATAGAAACAAGCTATAAATCCAAATCAAGAGATGTATGAGTAGATTAATTTAAAGAAAGTTTTATGTTGAACAAAATTGCACGTTTTGGGTTTTTTTTTTATAAAAATGTACTAAATAGTACTTTTGTATAAATATTTTTGTAGTTTTGTATTATTTTTATCATCGCTATATTATGTTGTTATATGAAGTATTTAACTTTGCCCAATACGCGTACACGATGGTCCGACGTTTAGTTTGCAAACTCTTGTAATATACATAGCGACATATAGTTGATACTTAAGCTTAATATTATTTAATTTAAAATGTCGAAAATTGGTAGTAATTATTGTTCTAAAATAAAGTGTTTGCTCGAAAAATATTCAGAATTGAAAACATAAGGAAATATTATATTTTGCATGTCGTGCAATAAGGCTATTGTTATTGATATAATTCATTTTAAATACTACATTTATTATTTATTTGATCACATCCAAATTCAATTACAAAACTTGAAAAACAAATTTCTACTTTAAATTATCAAATAGATGTAGTTTAAACAGTACGAGATGGACTTAGGACAATTGAGAATGAAAAGGGACAAATACTCTATGAAAAATTCAAATCAGTATTTGATAAAAATCGCGAATACAATATTTTGAAATTGTACAACGATTCAATAAATGGAAATGATGTAGATTTAAAGAAGATCCTGTTATTATAAGCTGCTACAAACAATGTCCGATAACAAGTGTCGACGTAGAACGTGTGTTTTCACAGTTAAAACACATATTAAGTGACAGGAGACATAATTTTACAGAAAAAAACTTGAAAATGTACATGATTATAAATTTTAATCCAATATTGTAAAGCCAGTTTATTATTTAATTTTAATTTTAATGTAATAGGTAATTAACTAGGTAATTAACAGTTAATGCCAATTTATAAATAATATAATAAAAATAACAAAATAAATAGTATTAAAAATAAAATTTGAAGTATCTATAATGAAAATGTTTTTTTGTTTTTACACGATTTTGCACATTTTAACATTTTCATTGCACGTTTTTCAGATTTTAACTGCACAAAAATCCGGTCTTTAATAATAAAGAATGTACCTATTTAAATATTATTATAAATACATATTTTGTGCAAGTTAATAACTTAATAATTAAGAAATAATAGAGTTATAGTTTTAATAAATTAAAAATAAGGATTGTTACTCATTACATTTAATCACTTAATCATATCATTGAAATTTTATTTTTTTAATTCAAAATTTTGTTACTCAATTGTAAAATTATAAATAGGTGCAATTAGAACTCAAACATGAAGAATGTTGTAACATTTCAAATATAGAATAGCACAAAAACCAGTCTTGTTACACCTACAATAAATATGTCAATATAGCAATACCTATATCAAAGGTAAATATATATAATTCATATTAAATATTATATTTAAACTTTTCTTCTCTCGTTATTAAAGTTTATTACACAATTTTGCCTCTTTGGTTATTTTTTATAAGATCAATATGTAATGTCTAATGTGTAATTAAGAGTTATTAATTATTTAAACATTTTGATTACTTTCAATTAGAATACAATAAACATCTAAAAACTCATATGTAAATTATGTAAACATACCTATAGCAATAATTTTAAATTAAATTATAACCGAGTGTTTTTTTAACATTTAACAATTAGGTAAGTATAAAAAAAAAAAAAAATGCATTAGCAATTGACTAATAAAGTAGGTAATCATTAAGGCTTATTATCATTATTTAAAAATTATAATCTATATACAGGTAACAATAAACTTTTATAATAAGTTTATATTATATTAGATAGGTACTAATAATATAGTTTAAAAAAATTAAATCATTATATAATATTAATGTATTAAAATACTTAGGTACCCATTTTATTAATAATATTTATTAACAATATTGTTAATTTTAGCTAAAGATAATCTCATGGTTAACTATCATTTTAGATTCACACATTGTTTTACAAATCACAATAGGTATCATAAATATATACAATACATTCATGAGTTACAACATAACTAATAATATTAATTAGTATTGTTGTATTTATAAGGTATATAATGATGAAAAGTTAATAGAAACAAATTGAAATGTAATGATGTAATGTCTACAGTATTTTATACTCAGTTAATCGAATTAAAACAGTAAGTATTTTTGTATATTACAATTTCAAAAAAAATTTATAAATTATAAAATTATTTTATATAATATGCTTAAAAACAATATCTTACCTATATCATTACAAATAGTGAAATTTCCAAATATCTTCCTACTAAATAATTTATTTAAATAACATAAGACCTAAATCCACAAAAAATTACTTTTTATTAAGCAAAAACATAATTCGATAATTCTGTATTTGCACCGATGACAACATTGTTATCAAAATACGTATTTTTTTTTAAAAAAATACATAAATTTTTTATGGATTTGGGTTTTATTTTACATAATTAAAAGACCTTAAAATCAAGAAAACTATAATAAAAGTTACTAATTATTTGTATATTAATAATGTACATTAATTAATTTGATAAATATATAATATAATAAAAATACATACCAATGAAGCCACTTGAAGACAAAGCTAGTCCAAGACCAATATAATAATCAGTCATATTGTACAACTGTATTTTTTCGTTTTTATCCATGGTTGATATTTATTAAGTTTTTTTACTTGAAAAAGAAATTTAAAAAATATTCATTCATTTATCAAATGAATCTAAATCATCAATACTTAAGACGGAAAAAAATTCTTAATTAATTTCTATCAATAAATAATATTTGGTTGAAATAGTATGGCTTCATCATGAGTCATGACATAACTATAGGAAGAAATAATTTATGGTCAATGAGAATTTCGAGTATGCATTACGCTATAAATACAATACACGCTATAAAAATATATGCAATGAGTAACTGATGAGTTTAGAATTTTGTACTTTCGTAATTTAATAATAATAATTGACTATGACTGTAATAGTATAAGTATACCTACTATATTACTACATTACAAATTTAATATTTACAACATTATTATAATATTGATAATTGATTAGAAAATACATTATAGTTGGTCATATCACAGAATAGATTAAAAATATAAATTAAATAATATTTTATCAGTAAAAAAATTTTAAATTCATAGTTTCATACAATAAAATGCACATGATAAACCATAATAAATTAATAAATAATATTGAATAATAAAATAATAAAATAAAATTCGCAGTTCGCACAGAATACAGTATATTCATTAGTCAATATTTCAATAGTCATTAGTTCATTACTCATTAGTCGTTATCTTTCATTTTATTCTATGGTTCATGGTGAAGAATGTAGATTGACAGATAGTAGTATTTGTAGTTAATCTAATATAATAATATTTTAATATTGTTCTTTGTTCATCAAAGATGGTCCTGTTTCCTGTATTTTCCCCTTAATAAAATATCCATACTTTATGCTATATCTAAGTTTGTTAAATTGAATACACTTATATTTCTTTAATCAATTCCACGATTTAAGAATTATAAAGCATTACAAGCATTACAATAGACTATAGAGTAATATATTATTCACGAATTTAAGTTCAGTATCATTATTCATCAGTGTTTTTTTAGAACTAGATCTAGTGTTTTTAGATTCTTAAATGTTGTTCAAAAATAATATCTGGTTCGTGGTTTATTTTCTAGTTCTTTATAAAATTATTTAGTAGTTTTTTTTAGTCGTAAAATGAAAAAATATTGAAATTAAAGATTAAATAAATAATGATAACAATGATTAAATAATACCACCAAGATAATTGTTTTGGTTATCCAGTTTTGAGTGATTTCATTGGCGAAAAACAATAATTCAATTATTTTCAATTTTTACATTTTTATTACATTTACATAACCAAAATACCAACCCATTAAACATGTCATATTGTCATTTTGTACATACGTATATTTGTATCTAATATTTAAGTATAACTAATTTTTAGAATATCCCGGCTTATTGTAGCTTGTAGTTATTCTTTTCTCTGGTTATAGTTATAGCAAATACCATGACGAAATAACTTTATTTCGTCATGGCAAATACTATATATTTATATTTATATATTTATAGTATTTGATGCTAATAAAGTAGTGAACTATATATAATAGTTATAATAGTTATAGTGATGGGCAGCGTTGCTAGCGGGCTCCCGTTTCACATCGCTAATAGAGAGTGCCAATATCGCCCAATTCTCTGTTATTTTACTATAAACTCGCCTTAAAAGTTAAAAAGTTAAAAGGCAACAATTTTTAATAAAAACAAAAAAATTTTCTCTATATTTTTTTTTTTAATTAATATTTATAATTAATACAGATATTATTTAATATTTATTTAATTAATAGAACATATTACTCATAAAGAACTGGCATCAAAAACATTTTTAAGTATTCTTATTTATTCTACCTAGTTCCTAGTTTATAAAGCACTTAATAGTTCTATAGAAACAAATAATTCATCCTCTGTATTTTTTCGAATTTATAATAATAATAATAATAATAATAATAATAATAATAATAATAATATTTTTATTTTTTTTAGTATTTACTTAATTGACATAACATTAATTATTAACAAAATAACAATAGCTTAATTGCACACTGAGTAGCCCAATTGGCGACCAGTCGCCAATAACGTTTTTACGGCGACTTTAAAGTTATAAATATAGCCCAATTGGCGATAAATCGCCCAATCTGGCCACGCTGATGGGCAGTGGCTATTTTTGTGTGCACTACGACACACTTTGTGCACTACGAAATCTCAAATGTGCACCTGTGTCTTTGTTATAGACAGGCTGGGGCCATCTGCAGCCGTACCCGTACCATAAGATTTAAGAAACAATTTTAATTATAAAAAATTAAAATAAGCTTTTATACTCGTAATATAAAAATTAGAAATTATTATTTGTGGTACTATCATTATGTATCACAGTTGTCGTTTTCTTACAAGTAAAAAAAGTCGACATGATAAAACACACCCAGAAGCCACTAAACAAAGATGGTTTCGAGGTGTATTTCCTGATGCTGAGAAAGATGAAGGTGATGATCATAAAGTAAAACTCCCATTAAAAATACAGTTTTAATTTATAAGTTTTAATTTTTTATTTGTCGATAATACTCGTATATGATAATAAAGGTTATAAATATATTATATATTATTTTAATTATAATATATATAATAATAATATATTATAATATATTATTTTTAATATTTTAACGTTGAGGTAGGACACTTTTAGTATGAGGTAAGTAAGCATATTTTATAAGATATATCATTAGGAATTAAATTCAAATTTAACATTTTCACTACGAAAAATCAGAAAAAATAGCCACTGCTGATGGGCATTATCGTATAGTTACTAATTTACTATCGAATAGTTCGATAGTCCGTCGCATTCGAATTATTCGAAATATTCAAATATTCGAATTATTCGATAGTATTCAAATATTCGAAATTTTCAATAATATTCAAATATTCGATAATATTTTAACTATTTAAAGTATTCAAATATATAACTATTCAGTTTAAATATTCAAAATTCATAATTATTTATTATTTGATAATTATAATCAAATGTAGTAGTGATAACGATCAATGCAAATGATATGCAATCAATAATAATATTAGGTACTATAAAAAAAAAAAAATATTTGATTATTAATTAATTTTAATTATATCATATGTTCATATGTTTAATTGCTAAATTTGTGTGTAATTTTTTAAGGCATGTATCTTGAAGATATAATTCATAGCCAGTAGTAATGGTCATCGATCCTAAATTTCTACTATTTCTAGTCTCGATAATCGGTTAGATAACCAATGATGTTATTTTATTTGTTGTTTCTTGAATAATAATATTTCAAAAACAATTAAATAGGTAATAAATAATAATCTGTATATTCAAATATTAGGCATTAGATTATTATTTATTATTAGATTATTGGCAAAACCTGGGTTGGGCAATTATTCGGTTTTTTCGAGTATTTTTATTCGAATTTCGAATGAAAATTATTCGGTATTTCGAGTATTTTAATTCGAATGAAAACTATTCGGTTTATTCGAATATTTTAATTAACTATTCGAATACTTTTTTGAATAAATACTATTCGGTTATGTAAAATAATATTCGAATAAAATATTCGATAGTTTATGATAACAATCGAATATTATTCGATAGTAAAAACTATTCGATAGTGCCCATCACTATAATATAGGACGAAAAAGCGCTGTTCGGTTGGCCGAGCGCGGTGTCGTAACAAGAACGCGAGTGTGGTAGGTCGGAGAGGGAGTGTGACCAACGCTTACACAGTGCGATAGCACTCCGGGGAAGAATACTGTGGCGGTGTCCCGCTGTAACAGGCGATTATTACCCCCCGGTTATTTTTACCTGGGAGGTAAAAATTGCCTGACATAATAACTTAATGTAACAGGCAATATATTACGCTCTATGAATTTTTACCCATTGGTGGTCTGGGGGGTAACAATCGACCAGATTAAATTGTGTATTAATTATAAATTATTAAATTAATATTATACCTATGTTCCTATGTATATCATATTAAAATGCTCAAAATTATTTATCTTTAATATAATATAATTCATACATGTAAATTATAAAAATATTAAATTACCGACTTTTAACCTTATATACTTAAAAAAAAGTATAATTTTATAAACATTTCTAAAAATAAATAACTGTTTACATTTTTTCGTGAAAAATGTGTTATATTAGAATATTATATAATATTATATATTATAATAATATTATTATATAATATTATATAATATATATAATATTATATAATATTATTATTATATTTAAATTTATTTATAGCATAGAAACTATATTATGATATAGTAAATATAATTACATATAAAATTAATATAGGTACTACTTATTAACTACCTACAATATTCAATAAAAAAAAAAAAAAAAAATATGTTATATTTGGTAGTTTTATTTTAGGCAATTTTTACCTCCCAGGTAAAAATAACCGGGGGGGGAGGGTAATAATCGCCTGTTACAATAGGCAATTATTACGTCAGGCGATTATTACCCCGCAGAGGGTAAAAATTTAGGAGGTAATAATATACTGTGACACCGCCACATTACTCCCCCCCGGGGAAGAAACGAACTCGTTTGTTTTTTTTGGAACCTCGAGGCGAAAGGTTGTTGGTTGAGTGCGTGTGCGGCATACGAGTGGTCAGCGAGTGGGTCGTCACGTAGGACGAATGCTGGTTTGTGTCGGTCGATGGAAATCCACGAAGACCTGTTGTTGATCTGCAACCTGAAGTCCTTGGGTCGGCGGTCGAGAACCGCGTACAGTCCTTCGTAACGTGGCTGGAGCGGTGCAAGATTCGCATGAAGACGTGGCTGACGTTGTCGAGTTGAGCCGACACGAATATGCGCCTCGTCGTGTCGTGGTTCGAACCCAGAACTGGTTTTAACTGCGCCATCGAGTCGCGAAGGGCAGTGAGGCAGTGACGAGGTCGTGTGGAGTCGGTTCGGGCGGCGCGAACTGAACAACTCGCCTGGGAGTCTGAGCGTGGTGCCGTAGACAAGTTCTGCGGAAGCTGCGCTGATGTCCTCTTTGACAGTGTTGCGGAGCGCGAGTAGCACGATTAGCAGACGGAGTGTCCAGTCTGTCGGTGAGTGCGTCCTTGAGTGTTCGGTGTAGACGCTCAACCATGCCATTTGCCTGCGGATGGTAAGGCGACGTTCGTACATGGCGTATACTTAACGTGTCGGTGAGCGCTCTCATCATGTCGGATTCGAACTGATGAAGTGACGACCCTGATCGGTGGTGATGACGTATCCGGAACACCGAAGCGGGCGATCCAGTGCGTGACCAAGGCCGCGGCGACGGTGTGGGCAGACATGGTGCTGATGGGCCACGCCTCTGGCCAGCGCGTGTATCGGCCGACGCACGTGAGCAGATACCGGTTGTTGTTCGAGACCGGCAGCGGGCCGACGAGATCGAGATGAATGTGACCAAAACGGCGGTCCGGAGGCGCGAACGGCGCAAGCGGAGACTGCGTATGCAGTGCCGGATTAACGTATAGGCAGGGTAGGCACGTGCCTAGGGCTAGATAAAAGTGGCCGTAAGAGGGGGCTAATTTTTTTAGATTTTGAGCGAAACGAAGAATGTATTGGTTTTAAAATGATGTGTGATTATATTTTGTTTTTTTTTATGTCTGATAACACTTTTACAACCCGAAATAATGCTCCGATTTTCACGAATAACAAGTTTCTGATTAGAAATTGGATGTAGTTAGTACTTTATTTAGGTCATTTTTCAAATTTCTCAAAATTTACCTTAAGCGGTAGACCAAAAAATTACGAAAAAACGGCATTTTTCATGAAAACTGAAATTTCGACGAAATCGATTTCTATACTTCACGATAACTCAAGCAATTTTGAAGATAGAGACTTGAAAATTTTTTTGAGTATTCACATAGTTGCTATATATATTTGGTAAAATTTTGGAATCGTTTGGTTAATTGTTCTTCAAAATATAGGACTTTGAATATTTCGTAAAATTCTTGTTTTTATGTACCTATATAATGTTTGATAAAATTGACAATTTTGGGCATTTAAGTCTGAAAATTTTACTTATATATTACTTAACATCATACCAAAATATTAGAAAAATCCCTAGATTAATTTTTTTTTATAATTGTTTAATGTTAATATTTTTAGTTTAATCGAAAATATTATGAAAAAAATTGACGAAAAAACGGCACTATCTGACTGAACTTCGCTCAGAATCGTTTTTTGAATGCAATGATAAACCATTGCATTCAAATTCTAATTAAAATTAAACACTATGATTTGCACACCTATATCTCTATGGCAAGAAAATTAGCTCGTCTTTTGTTTTTTTTTTTTTTAATGGGCTATAAAAAAAATGTTTGCCTAGGGCTATGATCGGTCTTAATCCGGCACTGTGCGTATGTCGATGTAGTTTGGATCTTTGGCACTGCTCGCAGGATATGGCCCATCGACGAATTTCGCGGTCCGTGTTGGGCCAACAAAAACGTGATTTAATTCAGCCGACAGGTGTCTGTGGGCCATCGGCGGTGTGATGTGCGTGCAACGCGAGTGACGTAGACGTTCGACCGGATAGTATGTTTCGCAGCTCGGGGTCGTTGACCTGCTCAGCCGCCCATGATTGATGTAGGTCAGGAACGTCATCGCAGATTGCGGACACTTCGAGCCGCGATAGCGCGTCGGGAACGGTATTGCTCTCGACGCTGATATATTCGACGCCGTTAAGAACTGCGAGTCTGCGATAGAAACACAATATGTCGAGTCTGACGGTCGATGAGTTTGTCAGACTTTTGTGAGAACATAAATAGAAGCGGTCGGTGATCGGTACGCAGAGTCGTCGGCCGACCTTCGATCGAGTGAATAAACTAAAGGCCAAGAATGCGGCGAGGAGTTCGCGATCGTATGTACTACTGTTCCGCAACTGCGCGTCTGATAATTTTTGTGAGAAAAAACCGAGTGGTTGCCACTGATCACGCACTATTTGTTCGAGCACCGTGCCGACGGCGATATTAGAGGCGTCAGTGCTGAGTCGTAACGGCGTTCGGAAACGGATGCGCGAGGTGCGCGGTGTGCGCGAGTGCTTCGCGAGTCGCGACACGTATTGAATGACTTTCGAGACTCGTCCGTCCAAGTCAGTGGACCGTCGCGTTTCGTCACTGCGGTTGCGGTTGCGTATAGCGGAATTTGCATGTTCGCTGCGTTCGGAATGAAACGGTGGTAAAAGTTCAATGACTTGAGGAACCGCTGTAGTTCCTTTTTCGTGTTCGGTAACGGCCACTTGCGAATCGCGTCGACGCTGTCCGGGTTCGAGAACGAAACTTTCGCGTTAATGACGTGGCCGAGAAATACGAGCGAGTCTGCGGCAAAAACGCACTTCGCCGGATAGATCGCGATTCCGTATTTTTCGAACCGCCCGAAAACAGTTCGAATGTGTTGTTCATGTTTGGTCGGACAAGTACGTTGTCGATGGTCGACGTATAGGCGAACACGAAATCGAGGCCGCTGAGGATCGAATTGACTAAACGCTGGAAGTTTGCTCGGCGTTGCGGAGGCCGAAACACATGATCGGAAACTCGAATAAACCGAACGGAGTCGTGACGTCGGTCGGCACGATCAGAACTTGATGGTAAGCGCGAACGAGATCGAGTTTTGTAAATACCTTTTTTCCGTCCAAGTTGATCATCTAAATCCTGTAGATACGGCAGCCGTCGGTAGTCTCCGCAGGGACGAAATGAGCCGTCTTTCTTGGGTACGAGTAGCAATGGACTGGCCCACGAACTCGACGATGGTCGACCTCGACAGACACCAAGTGTCTGCATAAGTTCGAACTCGCGGCGAGCGGCGGTGAGTCGGTCAGGCGGCAGACGACGTGGGAGGACGAAGAGCGGGGGGCCCGTCGTTTGCAAAACGTGTTCGACGTCATGCAAAAAATTTCGTCAGAACGGGCGATTCGCGTGTCATCTTCGGAAACTCATGAATGATAGCGAACTAATAATCATTATTACGTGCGACGGAAAATAACGGCGGTGTTGCGGTGTTACGGTGTCGACGGGCGAAACGTTGAAGGTTTGTCGGTCGTCAGGCGATACGAGACGTTTTCGGCGGACGTCGACGAATAAACAGTGGTGCAAGAAGTCCGCGCCGATGATGGATTGTGTGACGTCTGCCATTTCGAAGGTCCAGGTGAACGCCCTCGAAAGACCGAAGTCGAGATTCAACGCTTTCGGACCGTACGTTTTGATGTTGGTCCCGTTTGCCGCTGTAAGTGTGATTGTCGATGTTGTTGTCGGCCGGTGATCGAAGGGCACGACGGAGATTTCGGCTCCGGTATCTATCAAGAACGTCCGCCCGGTGCGGAGGTCGGTGGTGTGTGTCTGGCGCTGATGAACTTTTTTTTTTTTTTTTTTACATTATTAAATCGATGACCGGGGGTGGCACTGACGTTAGTCATTTCACCCCCCAGTCACCATCGTTTATTTCTGGGAACAAACAAGTACTTTACAAATTAATTTAAATTTATTGTAAAAATGTTGGCCTTCGGCCTATAACACATGCAAACTTAACTAAGTTCTCTCCTTCTTTCTTCCTCCTCCTTCGTTTTCAGCACCTCATTGACATATCTTGTGACTGTGTCCCATCCTTCCGCGCTGTCCAGCATTATCTTCACCATATTATCTGCGGAGATATCTTCCCCTAGCGTCATTGAGCACGTCCTCTTTCGTTCCGCCAACGCATCGCATTCAAAGAGGGTGTGAGATGCATCGTCTATTGCATGCCCGCAGAACCAACATCTTTCATTGTCTGTTTTGCCAAACCTCTTCAAATATTCCGGGAAGCACCCGTGTCCCGTTAGGGCTTGGGTGAGGTGGAAATCAACCATTCCGTGCTTCCTTCTGTACCAGCTTCCAACATCCTTTATCAGTTTCCGTGTCCACCTTCCTCTTTCTCCTCCTTCCCATCTAGCTTGCCATGCTCGGATCATTCTTTCCTCAGCTCCTTCCCTTTCTACTGCTACGTTCATACTTCTTCTATATTCTGCTAATAATTCTGCTGGTAGCATCCTTGCTAGTACTTCTACTGCTTCCTTGGCTACTGTTCTGTACGCCGCTATCACTCTGAGTCCCATTCTTCTGTTGGTTTTATCCATTATCTCCCATCCTTTGCGATTCATGTGCCTCGCCCAAACTGGTGCGCCATACATCATGATACTCTGAGTCACGGACGCGAGTAGTTTTCTTTTATGTGTCCTGGCACCTCCCGTGTTCAGCATGATTCTCGTGAGTCTACTCATCACTTTTTCAGCCTTCTGCGTGACCATGCATGCATGGTCTTTGAATACCAGTTTACTATCCATGTAGAGTCCAAGGTATTTCACTACGTCTTGCGACATAATCGGGTGGCCTCGTAGCATCACCAAGATTTTATTCTGGGTTCTTTTCCTCGTAAATAGTATTGCCTCCGACTTGTGGGCTGCTAATTCGATCCCCGTCTGTTCTAGGTTAGGTTAGGCTCTAGCCACACTATTATTTTTTCGGCCGCTTCTTCAAGTATTCGTTCGACTTTACCTTTGTCGTTTGAGCTAGCTGTGATTGCGACGTCGTCGGCATATGCTATGAGCTCGACTCCTTCAGGCATTTGTATTCGTAAGAGGCTATCATAGAGTATGTTCCACATAGTTGGGCCCAATACTGAGCCCTGTGGGACTCCTGCTGTTAAAGTTTTTTCCGTTACTTTACCGGCCACTTCATATGTAAGATTCCTTTCGCAAAAATAATTGTCTAGCAGTTTGCATATGTAGATCGGTAGCTTCTTCCCGGTTGCTGCCTCAATGATGCTGGTCCATGGTGCGGAATTGAACGCGTTACGTATGTCTAGCGTTAGCAGTCCAACCTTCCAGTGGATGTTTTGTCTGCATACGTCGGCTATGTCTCTCAGCCTAGTAGCCGCACCTACTGTTGAGTGCCCTCTGCGAAATCCATGTTGATTATCGGTTAGGCAATTGTTGGTTTCCAGGAATTCTCTAATTCTATTATCTATAACCTTCTCGAGGAGTTTCCCAGTTGTATTTAGCATACATAATGGGCGGTATGAAGATGGTTCGTCTAAGGGTTTATTGCCTTTCCTTACCAACACCAGCCTCGCTATCTTCCATGTGGGAGGGAAGGTTCCTTGTGTTATGCACTTGTTAAACATATCTAGAATTTGCCCCGGCCTCATTTCAACAATCTTCTTTAAAATTTCGTTCGGTATACTGTCAGGTCCAGGCGCTTTATTTGCCTTCAATGTATCCGCAGCTTGTTTCAATTCTGTTTCCGTGATAAGAGGTATGTTTTCTTCTGATGGCCAGCTGGTTTCTTCTTTACCTGGGTGGGTAGGGAACAGACCTTCTACAATGGATTCCATGCGGCCTGGTATATTGATGCCTGGTATGGGAACGTTCTTGCATAGTTTACCCATGACTATCTTGAATGGCCTGCCCCACGGATCTGTCTCCACCAGCCTACAAAGCTCCCGCCACGCGTCTTCTTTCGACTTTTTAATTGCCTTTGTCAATTTGATCTTTGCATCTTTCAGTGATTCTTTTTCAGCAGCGCATGCATCTATGCCCATTCGCTGATGCTGATTTGCGCTGATGAACTTAGAGCGGTCAGGGCGGACGTCCCTGACGCGCGTCTCAATTTAACGCGCCTCTACGTGCGCGTATCGAGACTGCGCACGGCGGTCGGCACTTCTTCGCGCGATCGCCGAACCTATTATGATAGTAACATTACATCGGATTCGGCGATGGCGAGCGTCGCCTCTTTTGCTGCGCGACTAAGATATCACGCGTCTTTGAGCCTCGCGCGTCTTTGAGCCTCGCGCGAATTCGATTTCTCGAGCATATTTGATTTTTCGCGCGCATGCGCAACAGGGAGAGCGCGGAGTTCCCGCACCTGTTGTGTGAGTGCCAGGATGGTCGCCTCCATCGCCTCCATGCGATTGTTCGAAGCCCGGGCGGCGTCAACCTGCCTGTTGCTCTTGCACAATTCATGTACGCGATCCGCGCGAGCGTCCAGAGGGCTGTCTATCTAGAGTGGCCGCCACTGTCTGGATGTTGGACGCAGCTTCTGAATCCAGAATTCCTTCAGGATCGCGTCGCTGACCCCTTCCGGCAGCACACTGCGCATCTCGCGGAATTTGTGCGCCGAGGGAACGTCGTACGCATCGATTAACCGTAATCTATGTCGCGTGAGGTCCATAATCGTGCGGATTCCGTGTTCGTCCAACGCCGCGACAACGTGATTGACACGCACACTTTGCCCGGACACACGGTGGTAGGCAAAAACCGTGTCCGCGTGGACGAACCATTGCCGCGGAGAACGTTGCCAAAAGGCGGGCAGCTTAACAACGGAAAACGCGGCCGCTTCGGCGGTGGTTGACGCCGCAGCGTCGACGTCGTCGGACACTTATTTGTCATCAGCCATCGTGGCTAATTATGACACTAATCGAGTTAGACACAGAACGAACGCGAGGTCACCAATGTGGCGAAACGTGTGTTGTCGCCAACTTATTCAAATAAATAATTCGCAAGAGTTTTAATGTAATAAATAAAATAGGTATATTTATTCAACAATAACAAGAAACAACGAATAACAAAATATTACAAGAAACGATACAATTGTCACACAAAGGAGTGAGGGGGCGATTATGCGGATAATCGTGAATTAGAACGAACACAATTCGTCGTGCTAGCCGAATGGCATTCGGTAAAGCGTGTTCGTTTCGCGAGAGTCAGAAAAAAATATGTCGGAGCGAACGTTGTCAGTCGTCGATAACGGTTAGGACGAAAAAGCGCCGCACAGTGTTCCAAAATCTGAAACTCTTGGACAAAATTCATTTTTTTTATTTCAATAAAAAAAGCTGTAATTATATATTCTTATTCTACAGTAGTTTAATTATATATTATTCAAAATTATTAAATCTAATTATATTTATCTTAGGTTTTATTGAGTTATAAATTTGACTAACTTTGATTTAATTATTTTCTTTGATAAGTATTGTCAATAATTATTAGATTTAACAGTTTTTTATCAATAATAAAATTAATTAAAAAACAAAAATGAATTAACTATGTGATAGTTTATTTAGCTAGCTATAAAAATATGTAATAATATAATTTTAATTATAATTAATAATATTAGAAACATTTATTTGAAAAATAACCATTAATTTCCAGTAATTTTTACCTTTAATGTATTATAATTATACAAATTGATCTCCGCAATGCTCCATGACAAAAATAGTTTATATTTATAGAGTTAGGTCCATATAGTATATTTATATCAATTATAGCTGCAAATATTTGCAAATCTACCGTTGAACACCATTTTAAATAAAACTATGCAACAATATAATAAAAAAAAATATTTTATTCATGTTTGATATAGGTATATATATTTACTTCATTTATTAATTGTAATAATAATAATTAAAATAATAATAATAATTGTATTATATTAATAATAATTAATTGTAGTATACACATACAATTGCATATATATTTTAGGGTACACTTTAAAATTAATATATTAAACTACACATATCGTCAGTTAATCCTTTTTTTTTGTGTTTTTAAATATTAAGCATTTTAAGCATTATGCAACAATTATTGATACAATTTCATTAGATATACCCATCACCATAAATAAATCAATTTTATATTGGAATAGTTAAATAAATAAAAAAATGTTCTATATTATATAATATATATATATACTCGTATGTTCAATTTATACCTAATATTATTTTTTAATTTTAATTTATTTCAATAAATAACAAAACAAATTAATATACGTTTAAAACTTTATTTTCTCCGGAGATTTTAATTTTGACCAGGAAAATAGTGTTTCGGAACACTGTGCGTCGTAACAAAAACGCCAGTGCGGTAGGTCGGTGAGGGAGTGTGACAGTGCGATCGCACTCCAGGGAAGAATACTGTGGCGGTGTCCCGCCACAATGCAATTGATAAGAGTCCGGATACGAAAAGATATTGCCAACCATTGAACACAAAAATCCTATGAGCACTATTAAAAATTAAAAAATATAAGTATTATTAAATATAAGTCATTTAAGTAGAAATTTAACATAACCTATTAATAATAATTCATTTATTTAAACAGCAATTCTGTATTAGTTTAAACTTTTAAAGGTATTCTATGACTACTAGAGAATATAAAAAAAACTATTAAATAATTATATATTATATTATATAATTTTAAAATGTATAATATATAAATGAAATTGTAAATAAAAAATAAACAAATGAAAATATTATGTAGATACTAGATTGTATTAATTATAATAATCGAACGCTACCCTAGAAGCTAGAAATATAAAATATCGTCCGACTTTAATCGTTGGTCCGACACGCACATCGGTATCGGACTAAAAAACGTAAATTTTGTCGGATCGGAGTGCAAGTGCAAGTGTGCAAGTGCTGCATTCGAACAACGTAAAACCAGTGTGACCTATATCAGATCCGATAATATCGGCCGGTAATATCGATAAGTGTGAAAACGCCCTTACGCCTTACCCATTTAGAAATTTAATAATTTATCGTATACCACATACATAACAAACCATTAATATTATTGCTTAGTTCCATATCGAATGTCGTGGTAGTCATATCATCGTTGTCTTGAAGATAAATAGGTATATTGTGTTGTATTATTATATTGCATAGATACATATTTGGTAAGTAAACTATTTATTGAAATAATAAATTTTTATTTACATTTGTAATTGACAATTATAAAATTTTATTTTTTATTTTTTTTTAATATATGTAATTTATATAAAATTATGACGTGATGATATGTTCAAAAGTCGACCCAAATGCGGAGTATTCTATAGGCGCAATTTGGATAAAAAATTTTGGGGGTAATAAATTATTTTATTTCTTTCCTCCTCACTATGTATAAATTTGGAATTAATGTAATGCTAATTACAACACAATGTAATTCGCATAATACTACTTTATATAATATTTATAATAATAAATTATAAAAGTACTTACGAGTACGTATAATATTAAAATTAAATTTATAAGCTACACTTTTATTTATAATAATGGTCCGTAATAAGAAAACACGGGGGAGGGGGGAAATGTCATAGATTTGCCGACTGTAAATTAGAGAATTTTAAGTGGGGTTTCCACCATGCTCCTCTGAATTATAGTCGGTGAACGAAGGGTGGCTTACGGTGACTCAGCCTCTAAATTATATTTTTTGTAGCTGAAGCGCCTTAAAAAAATAGCGATTAAAATCAAGGCTTGAATTTGAAAAATTAATTTCGTTTATCGTTATTAATAATTTTAACGTTATATTATTTTTGTCTTTTGTGTTAAACGTTATTGATTTATATAACGTTATTACTTATTTTATTATTTTGTTAAACGTTATCAGATATTTTTGCGTTATTTTTTTTTTTATGTCTGTGTACAAAATTACGACCCGAAATAATGCTCCGATTTTCACGAATAGGTTATGTTTCCGGTAGAAAAGTGGATGTAGTTGGTACTTTATTTAGGTCATTTTTTGAATTTCTCAAAATTGACTCTAAGCGGAAGAAAAAACGACGAAAAAATGACGAAAAAACGGCATTTTTCACGAAAAATGAAATTTTGATGAATTCGATTTCTATATTTCACGATAACTCAGGCAATTTTTAAGATAGAGACCTGAAAAATTTTTTGGGGTATTCACATAGCTACTATATATATGTGGTAAAATTGTGGAACCGTTATGTTAATTTTTCTACAAAATATTGGACATTGAATATTTCGTAAAATTCTCGTTTTTACGTATATAAAGTTTGATAAAATTGGCAATTTTTGGTATTTAGGTCTGAAAATTTTACTGAAGTATATATACAATAAACATATTATTTTAAATCATATCATCAAATTTTTTATAGCTGTTTTAAGTTGATATTTTTAGTTCAAACGAAAATTATAATCTGATTGAACTTCGCTGAGAATCGTTTTTTCGAATGCAATGGTTTATCATTGCATTCAAATTCTAATTAAAATTAAACGCTATGATTCGCACACCTGTATCTGTACGGCAGGAGTATCAGTTTATATTTTTGGGGTTTTTTGTTTTAAAACATACTTTATTATTAACTGCATGAATGTAGCCTAGGAATTTTTTGTATGTTAAACACTCCTCCCTCCTCCCTCTTACAGTAAAGAAAATAATTGCTGTATTTGAATAAAATAAATTAATAAACTTAAATTTGGTGTTTTAGCGCTTGGTGAGCACTGAGAATGACAATATTATTTATATTACGTTAAAATACCTTACGAAACGACACACCACTAACAACAAAATGACACAACACTAATAAAGTAACAACACAACACTACGAAGTTGGAAATGTAAAAGATAGAAAGAGCTTGTAATTATTTCGTTTACGTAAAAATAAAATAAAATAATAAGAATAACTCCCAATATAATACCTGTTACGTAATAATAGTATTTATTAAGGGCGGAAATGATAAATTTTATTACCTACAGCAAAGAGCCAAAGAGCAGTATAAAAATTGCCCAATCTATAAATAAAATTACAGATATCCAAATCATAATAATTATAACTATAATAAATATATATTATAATATTCATGATTTTTATTTTATTATTTTTCATGGAAATATTTTAATATTAATTATACTTTTTCATATCTGGCAAGCCAGATACGGAATATCAACGTCAATAAAATACACGAAATTCGAAACAATAATTTATTAATATATTATTATTCTAATTTAGTACTTTTAAAGACTAAAATTAAAATAAAACCTAATTAGTTTTATTTTTATGGTACTAAATTTCTAAATAATAATGTAATAAACTAAAAATAACGTATTAATATTTTTTCGTTATATTACGTTTAGTTATATATCGTTATAATTTTATTTCGTTTAATGTTTTGTTTAATGATATACATTTTTCGTTAATTGTTTTTCGTTTTAGTTACGTTTACACGTTTCAATTGTTTTAAACGTTATAATCATAACGTTATTATAACGTTTGCAAGCGTAGTTATTATAAGTTTAAAATATTTAAGCCAGGGCCGTCCCAAAGTATTTCGGGGCCAGGGGCAAATTTTGGGGGCTCTTCGACCATAATAATGACAATGAGATATGATAAACAAAATACTCACTGAGAATAACAAAATTCTTGCAAACGTATTTTTCCAAACCTTACATACTTACATAATAGAATTGAATATTATTCATTATTCATTATTATTCAATAAATTCTTAGCAATGTATTACCATTTAATATATAAAAAAACTATAATTTCTTCCTAGATAGCTATAATTTATAAATATTAAAGGAAAATATGAAATTGGGCGTTTATATGATTAAATAAATAGATAAGGTAAAGTAAGAAAATTAAAAAAAAAAAAAAATAGTTATATTATTTTATTACCTATTTTAAATAAAATATTAAAATGTATATTGAGTACACTACGTAGACCAGGTATGTCAAACTCAAAGTATCAAGTGGGCCAAATATATTGAATAGTTAACTAAACATAAACATATTTTAATAAAAAAAAAAATTTTATACAAATTTTTCAATTTTATTATTCTTTACGAACACAAAAAGTACAGTATAAATTTAAAAAATTAACATTTTCATTTAAAAAAAATTATATTGATTAGGTACCTATTTATAGATATTTAAATTATAAAATAAAATTATATTAATAATTTTTTTTGAACGATATTTGACATCTTTTTCCTCCAATCAACTTTTCAATTTCGGGAGAAATTTTGTCCATTAATATTGGTAGCCACGGGCCGCAAAAAAATTAGCCGTAGGCCGCGTGTTTGACATGCGACATGCCTTATGTAGACTGTAACCAGCCTGGTGCGGGCAGCGGGCGTGCAGAGTGCAGAACTGCAGACTGTGGATTACTATTCAGTATTCACAATAGTATAATATTCTATATACAATGTATCGATTATAGGTTTTTGTCTAAAACTATCGCGTGCACCGTCACCTATCGTAGCAAATCGAGCCTCGTTATGGCAATCTACCCGCATTATACTATAATATTATCATTGATTTTATAATACTGTACAATTGTATTATAAAATCAATGATATTATATTGAATTATTTAGTATAAACGGTGGCAGAGGCCAAGGTGAAGGAAATTGTGTTGACTGCGCGACACATTCGTGCTCTTACGCGCGCATTGTATGACTGTAAAAGTAGGTATTACATATTAATATATTATAATATGTGGATAACGCAAAGAAGATATTTTTTGTCTCAATAACAGTGTGATCGATGACAGTTCATTGTTATTAATTATTATACATCAAGACTTTTTGGGGGCCCTAAAAAATATTCCAACAATGGGGAAAAATGGTCCTGTTGCCCCTCCCTCTGAATGGCCCTGATTTAAGCGCCCCCCTAATATTTTTGAGGATCTCCGCCAATACTCTGTATCCCCCATTATAAAACTTGGCACCTACCAAATTGTAATCTGAGGGAATAAACTTGCCACCTAATACCAAAAATTGCCAATTTTATCAAACATTATAAACGTAAAAACGAAAATTTTACGAAATATTCAACGTCCTATATTTTGTAGAAAAATTAACAAAACGATTCCAAAATTTTACCACATATATATAGTAGCTATGTGAAAATCCCCAAAAAAATTTCAAGTCTCTATCTTCAAAATTGCCTGAATAATTGTGAAATATAGAAATCGAATTCTTCGAAATTTCATTTTTCATGAAAAATGCCGATTTTTCGTCATTTTTTCTACCACATAGGGTCAATTTTGAGAAATTTGAAAAATGACCTAATAAAGTACCAACTACATCCACTTTTCAACCGAAAACATATGCTAATCGGAAAAATCGGAGCATTATTTCGGGTAGTAAAAGTGTTTTCAGAAATAAAAAAAAAGAAAGAGCTGATACTCCTGCGCAGTCCTGCCGCTTGAGATACAGGTGTGCAAATCATAGCGTTTAATTTTAATTAGAATTTGTAGGCAATGATAAACCATTGCATTCGAAAAAACGATTCTGAGCGAAGTTCGGTCAGATAATAATGTAGGTATTTATTTAAAATATTGACATTTTAGATTCTGAGCGAAGCGAAGAATGTATTGGTTTTACAATGATTGTTTTTTGTTTTTTTTTTTTTTTTTATTCTGTAAACATTATTATTATGTACCAGAAATAATTCTCCTATTATCACGAATAGCATATATTTCCGGTAGGAAAGTGGATCTAGTTGGTACTTTATTTAGGTAATTTTTCGAATTTCTCAAAATTGACCCTAAGCGGTAGAAAAAACGGCGAAAAAATGACGAAAAATCGGTTAGGTAATATTTCACGATAATTTGGGCAATTTTAAAGATAGAGACCTGAACATTTTTTTGGGTGTTCACATAGCTACTATATACTTGTATATGTGGTAAAATTTTGGAACCGTTTGGTTAATTTTTCATATGTACATTATTTAATATTTATAATAAATTAATAAATTAATATTTTTTTGTTCTACTAAAAAAGAGCGCATTTTTATATTTGGCCAGGGGCGCTGCCGAACCTTCCTACGCCTCTGATAAACCATTGCATTCGAAAAAACGATTCTGAGCGAAGTTTAGTCAGATAATGTAGGAGTTGATTAAAATTTGGACATATTTTATGAAATATTTAAACGCAATATTTTATCACACATAGTGGAACCATATAGGTACACATATAGTACATAAATAAACACCCTATAAAATTTTCTAGTCTCTAACTTCAAAATTGTTCGAGTTATCGTCAAATATTTTGATATCGAATTTGTAAAAATTTCAGTTTTCGTGAAAAATGCCGTTTTATCGTCATTTTTTGGTCGTTTTTCTACCACATGGTCAATTTTGAAAAATTCGAAAAATGACCTAAATAAAGTACCAACTACATCCAATTTTCAACTGAAACCCTATACTATTCGTAAATATCTGAGCATTATTTCTGGTCGAAAAAATGTCTTAGTAGATAAAAATAAGAAAAATCGATATAAATACATAATATAAATATTGATTTTACTGAAATAACCTTGGGATTTTTCTAATATAATGATATCATGTAAAGTAATATGTCAGTATACTAAAGTAAAATTTTCATACCATAAAACCCAAAACTTCCAATTTTATCAAATATCATATAGATTATACAATATAAACGAGAATTTTACAAAGTATTAAAGTCTTATATGTGTTTTGTAAATAAATTAACGTATGTGTTCCAAAATTTTTTCACATATATATAGTACCTATGTAAACACCCAGGGCCGGCGAGAACATTTTCGGGCCCCGGGGTTGATTAATTTAGGGGCCGTCTTACATATTATACTTGTTGGCTAAGATATATAAAATATATACCTAAATATCTCAATATCTGTATGTTTATAGATACATTATAATAAATTAACCTATTTATAGTTTAAGTATTGACTTGTGGATAATTTATTTAAATATAATTAACCTAACCTGTAATCTGTATAATAATACACACACCATTTTTCATTAAAAAAAATTTTTTTTACTTACATATAAGTTGATAAATAAACATAATACTTGTTTTATTTAAAATATTTTATTAATCGAAGGAGAAATAAAATTGATTAATACATATTTTATTATCGTAAACGGAGAACTAGGTTAAGCTATAGTGTTCGTTTTCTTGCCTTTTTCGTGGCAAAGTTATTTATTATTAATAGCACATATGACATAATAAGTATATTATTCTACTTGTATTATACACTGATAAATCTTTTAGTCTAATATTAAAACACGGTACTGTGATTTGTGTCCTAGTGGTATTTTTCTAGAAAACTCTTAAAATAGACTTTATCGGGCACTCGAACGAATATATATTACATTAAACTACTGACGACAATTAATATAGCTATAAGCGTATTTCGTCAATTGAATTAAAAATTATTTCAATTACTTGCAGAGGAAAAAAATTAATTTAATCTATTTAAATATGCTTATAACTTATTTTACACTTAAGTTTGAAACGACGGTCCTTCTATAAAGACCCGGGCCCCGGGGCTGTGGCCCCTCCTGCCCCACCCTCTCGCCGGCCCTGTAAACACCCAAAAAAATGTTCAGGTCTCTATTTTTAAAATTGCCTGAGTTATCGTGAAATATTACCTAACCGTTTTTTCGTCATTTTTTCGCCGTTTTTTCTACCGCTTAGGGTCAATTCTGAGAAATTCGAAAAATGACCTAAATAAAGTACCAACTAAATCCACTTTGCTACCGGAAACATACCCTATTCGTGATAATCGGAGCATTATTTCGGGTAGTAAAAATGTCTTCAGAATAAAAAAAAAAAAAAAAAAATCACACATTGTAAAACCAATACATTCTTCGCTTCGCTCAGAATCTAAAATAATTTAAATACATTCACAAAAATTGTGAAAACCACCCGCATACGTCATTATTATCGGCATTGTCAACTATAATAAATTAATAACTAATAATAAGTAATAAACTAATAAGTAATAGTATTATCATATATAATAAAACTAGTTGAATAACAACACCATAAATTATAAAATAATAGGTAAATTTAAAAATATTACGTTTTAAGATGTTAATGTAAATTTGTAATGTACTGCAGGGATTTTACAAACAAATTAAAATATTAGGTATTATATAAATAATAAACATACAATATAGAATCCAATATGTTATTACCAAATTATATTGTTCAAGAATTTTCCATGAAAACCGTCATTTCCGACAATCCCATAAGTTAATCACCTAACAAATATATATATTTCTTCTTTCTATCTGAATTTATTGACAATATACGCAGTATACCCATATTTTTTTTAAAAAAAACTTGAGAGTATACTGCGTATATGTAGTATACCCTATGGGAATACGACTGCGGCTGAATACCAAAAATTGCCAATTTTATCAAACATTATATATACCTATATGTTACGGGCAAAGTGGGAAATTCGGTCATTGTGCACAATGTCCCAATATTTTGGGCAATGTAAAAAATATATTTAAAAACCATAATATTGCCCGACTATTTCCAGGCAAAGTGTACTATGCCCAAACTCTTGTGGGCAATGTGTATTTTATGGAATGTATTATAAAATTTGGCACTTATCGGTTATCGCAACTACCTAGCGAGACGTAATCTTTTTCGTGCATTTTTCCTACATAATATATCAATTTTGATTATTTTGTTAATAAACTTCAGATACAAAAAAAAATTTCATAGTTCTTTCCAAGTGGAAGGGACGATCGCTACGCCTACCGGCTTCGCTGACTTCCTCAAGCGCCGCTTTGCGTTTTTTCGTGATGATGGGGCTACGCCCCTAGGGACTAAATCATACCTACCTAATACCTACCCCATAAAACGAATACTGGTGCGGATAGGCAGTGGTTTCGTGTGACCTAAAACCTCGCTTCGCGAGTCCTTTGGACATTTACCTATATATTACGGTCATATAAAGTCCCGGGATTATACAATACACTTGTCTATATTGCTTATTTGTCGTTCATTTGAGATATAAACCGATACAGAAATGAAACATTAGATAGGTACCTATATACATTATAAAATACTGATAATGATTTCACAGTAAATTTATTATTTACATCTGTTTAGCTTTTAATTTGTCACAGAGTGTGATTCGCGTAAGATACTACAATAATAATAATATTATACTACGAATAAACGATATTTTAGTTTATTTATTAAAAAATTGCATGTCTTCTTTGTCCATTATCATTTGGTCATTGTACACAATGTCCGGTCAATGTATATTTATTTCTATATTGACCACGAAAATTGGGCATTGTGTATACAATGCCCCCATTTCCTACTTTGCCCGTAACATTTATTATATAAACGAGAATTTTACGAATTATTCAACGTCTTATATTTTGTATAAAAATTAACGTAACGGTTCCAAAATTTTACCACATATATAATATATATAACCTATGTGAATACCCAATAAAATGTTCAAGTCTCTAACTTCAAATTTGTCCGAGTAATCGTGAAATATTGAAATCGAATTCGTCGAAATTTCAGTCTTCGTGAAAAATGCCGTTTTTTCGTTATTTTAGATTCTGAGCGAAGCGAAGAATGTATTGGTTTTACAATGATGTGTGATATTTTTTTTGTTTTTTGTTTTTTTTTTTTTATTCTGTAAACATTATTATTATGTATACCAGAAATAATACTCCGATTATCACGAATAGCATATATTTCCGGTAGGAAGGTGGATCTAGTTGGTACTCATTTGGGTCATTTTTCGAATTTCTCAAAATTAACCCTAAGCGGTAGAAAAAACGACGAAAAACGGCATTTTTCACAAAAACTGAAATTTTGACGAATTCGATTTTAATATTTCACTATAACTCAAGCAATTTTTAAGTTAGAGACTTGAAAATTTTTTTTGGGTGTTCACGTAGCTACTATATATGTGGTGAAATTTTGGAAGCGTTACGTTAATATATTTTACAAAATATATGAGTTTGAATATTTCGTAAAATTCTCGTTTTTACGTATATAATATTTGATAAAATTGGCAATTTTTGGTATTAAGGTCTGAAAATTTTACTGAAGTATACTTACATATTACTTAACATCATACTAAAATATAAGAATAATCTATCCTAGTCTCAAATTTTTTTTTAAGTTGATATTTTTAGTTCAAACGAAAATTATAATCTGACTGAACTCGCTCAGAATCGTTTTTTCGAATCCGATTGTTTATCATTGCATTTAAGTTCTAAATAAAATTAAACGCTATGATTCGCATATCTGTATCCTATGCGGCAGGAGTATCAGCTCAGCTCTTTTTTTCGTCGTTTTTTCTACTGCTTAGAAAATTTAGTGATGAGAATTTCCTAATATTTTGGGAATATGTTAAGATATATATCAGTATGCTTCAATGAAATTTTCTAAATTAATTGGTTTTTCTATTAATTTTTATTGTGAAAGTATTGAGAAATAATAAGAAGAATATTCGTATGGATTCTAAAATTTACGATTAAACTAAAAATATCAAATTTAAACAGCCATAAAAACAAATAGAGACTAGGGATGCTATGCATCCCCAATCCACCAAATTGCGTCTATGGACTGTTCGTGTTCGTGTTCGTGTTCACTGTTTAGTTCAAACATCAAACTCAAACGTTATATAAAAAATTTTCGAACTAAATAATATTTCTTTATAGTAAAATAAATATTAATTATTATTATGGTTATAAATTTATAATTATAAAATAATAAGACATTTAATTATTTGTTTGTAACTACTCTAATAGATTTGTGTTTATTATTATACTTTGTTTGGATGACTACATGCAGGTATAATAAAATTCTACAAAAAATGGCGTTAAATAAGGAAGATAATTTTATGATTTCTACAAAACTACTGAAAATGATTGGATTTTTTCAATTGGCAAATTCACCAAATATAAAACTGCTTGGCATGAATTTATCAAAATTAGCATTTATATTACAAATGATAATATATTCTGTAATGTTTTCTATAATCGCCATTCATATATTTTATTATTTTAATGACACGAATGATATAGTTAATGTTCAACCTTATGTACTATATCTCATAAGTGGTGGCCCAACGATTTATACTCTTTACTACATAATTAAATACTACGATTTGATATGGAATTGCATAAAATTAACAAACATAAATCATTTTTCATATCAATTCCATGACTACATAATTTTGAAAAATGGTAAAATGCGTGCAAAGTTATTTGCAATTTGCATTATTTTCTCATGGATTGGAACAATAATTATATGGATTTTTGCACCATTATTAATGAAAAACGTATTCATTAATTTAAAACACGGGGATATAATTTACCATTACCGTCATAACGTAGTTAATGTTGTATTTCTGGCAACTGATACATTTTACAATAAGTACTATTTCTTTTATTTCATATTCGAAGCTTTTTTAGCATTACTATGGGGTCATAATGCCATACATATTGATGTCCTTATAATATCGTTATGTGTTGTAATGACATATCAAATAAAAACCATTGGACATTCATACAGTAGTTTCGACATATCACATACACATATAATGAGTAAGTTACATTACTTTGTAATTTATATTTTAATTTGATAATATTAATTTTCTATATTATTTAACTTTCAGATAATAAAAAATTAACTCAGAAACAAAAAGATGCGATATTAATGTATGATCTAAAGATTTTAATTCAGGACCATCAACATGTTATGCGGTAAATAAAATAATTTGTAGATTGTATTTAACACTTTTAAAATATATTCATCATAATAATAATGCTATATGCTTACAAGTACATACTTAATAATTGCATACAGATTATAAAATATAATTAACAAAACTGTATTAAAGTTATATAGGTATACCACATTAACCAATAACAATATAATAACAATAACAATAACAATAACAATAACAATAACAATAACAATAACAATAACAATAACAATAACAATAACAATAACAATAAAAATAAAAATAACAATAACAATAACAATAACAATTACAATTACAATAACAATAACAATAACAATAACAATAA